>JAULAV010004870.1:0-31066 GCA_030789695.1 Scilla litardierei | reverse complement strand
ACGGTAACTGCTCCACCCATGTCCTTTCTTTCGGCTGACCACTTCCAGCTAGAGGATCCAGGAGCGTGGATAGTTCATGTGGACGGGTCGACTACACAATCAGGAGGCGGGGCCGGGATTGCGATCCGATCTCCGGAGGGGAACATTGTGGAATACGCGTTGCGGTTCGAGTTCCCGGCCACGAACAACGTGGCGGAATACGAAGCTGTGATCAACGGCCTGAGGCTGGCCCTGGAGCTCGGGGCCGAGTCCGTCCGCCTCCTAAGCGACTCGAAGCTCATTGTCAACCAACTCTTAGGGAGCTACGAGGCACGGGAGGAGGCGATGCAGAGATATCTCCCAGTCGCCAGAGCGGCGATGTCCAAATTCAAAGACGTGGAGGTCTTACACCTCCCACGATCAGAGAATGCGCGGGCCGATGCGTTGTCGAAGCTGGCCTCGTCCTCGCCAAAGGAGCTGGGCCGCACCATCTACGTAGAGAACCTGCCGTCCCCCATCACGATGGAGCACGAGGTGATGGCGATCGACCAAGAGCCCACCTGGATGGACCCGATCATCCGATACCTCACCCACGGAGAGGTGCCGGCCGATGGGGACGAACGCCGAACCCTGGAGAGAAAAGCACTCCGATACATGATCCATGAGGGGACGCTCTACCGGAGACGCTGGACCAAGACGGACGTCCTCCCATACCTGAAGTGCATCGGGCCGTAAGAAGCTGACTACGTCCTACGAGAGGTTCACGACGGGATCTGCGGGAATCACCACGGGGGCAAGATAGTCGCGCAGAAGATCTTAAGGCAGGGGTACTACTGGCCGACCTTGGCCAAAGATGCTACAAGCTACGTCCAGAAATGCCAAGAATGCCAGAGGTACGCCCACCACATTTCGACTCCTCCGTCAGAGCTCATCCCTATCGTGAGCCCCCTCCCCTTTGTGAAATGGGGGCTCGACATCCTCGGACCGTTCAAACCAGGACGAGGGCAGCGGAAGCACCTGATCGTGGCAGTGGACTACTTCACCAAGTGGATCGAGGCCGAGCCGTTGGCAACCATCACGTGGAAGAAATCGAAAAGCTTCGTGTGGAATTCCATCATCTCCCGATTCGGAATACCACGGGCCATCGTCACAGACAACGGGAAGCAGTTCGATTCTGCAGGGTTTAAAGATTTTTGTGAGGAATGGGGAATCAAGCTCCTCTTTGCCTCGGTAGCACACCCCCAGACCAACGGGATGGCAGAAGCGGCCAACAAGTGTATCATAGAGCCCCTCCGGAAGAAAGTGAAGGACGCCGAAGGGAACTGGCCAGAAGAGCTCCCCGGGATACTCTGGTCATACCGGACGACCCACAAGGAGGCTACTGGCGAGACCCCCTTCATGCTCACCTACGGGGCCGAGGCGGTGGTACCGGTCGAATTGGGTGAAGAATCTCTTCGCCTCAAATACTTTGACGAAGACCGGAACTCGCAGGGCCTAGGGCTCAGCCTGGAGCTCCTCGACGAGCGACGGGAGCAGTCACTGGCCACCATCGTCCGCCAAAAGCAGAAGGTGGCCCGATACTACAACGCTCGGGTGCGTGGGAGAAGCTTCCATCTCGGGGACCTGGTCCTCCGGAAAGCGGGCTTCACCACTGATACCGCTCGCAAAGGGAAGCTCGCGGCAAGATGGGAGGGACCCTACAAAGTCGTCGAGGTCCTCGGACCCGCAGCCTACCGACTAGCCGACATGGAAGGGAGAGTTCTCACTCACACTTGGAATGCGGAACATTTACGCAAATACTTTCAATAGATGTATCACTTCCTATGAAATAAATTTGTTTTAAATTCATTCCTTTCCAGATAAAGCAAAAAGGTATACAGAAGGATATACGAAGAGGTCGAGGGGCATTCCCCTCCCTCATTCTTCTCCGGGGGCACCGGGGGAGCCACAAGCTGGCAGCTCACTAGGGTCTCCCTCCTTACTCCGTTCGGCGTCAGAGTACATCCGAAGTTTCTCGAAGTCAATCCCCGAGAGCGGGAACTTCTTTTGGATCTCGGACTGGCACCAGGCGAAGCCCTTCTCGTACGCCTTCGATAAGGCGGTCTCCACAAAGGAGGTGGCATACTCCGCCACGGCATCCTGAGCGATCCGGGCCGGATCCACCCCCTCGAGCCCATGCAGCCGGGCCTCTAAGGTCTCGACCTGGCGTTGGTGCTCCGCCCTCTCCTTCTCGATCTCCCGGGATTTCTCCCCAAGTTGGGCTGCAAGGGCCCTCGCCTGCTCCTCCGCCGCATCCAGACGATCGGAGAGCTCCGAGGCTTCGGAGGCAGCAGCCGGGTCGGGGATCTGCTTGTCTCCTCCAGACGCGCCGACATCTTTTAAAAGAGAGGCGAGCCGCGTCTTGGCCTCTGACTTCGCGGCCAGAGCCACGGCTCTCTCCCGATCCACCACCTCCAGGGCAGAGGACAGCTCGGTTATTCGGGAGTCCAGGGACTGGACCCGCGCTTCCTCCAACTGACTAGCTTCCTCCCCCTCCTCGCCGGGGACCTCAGAGCCTAGCCCGGCCACCGAGTTGGCTTTGGGAAGAGCCGTGAATTGGCGCCTCATCGAGAGGCCCACCGAGGACAACTGTGCCAAAGCAACGAAGGTAAGACGGCAAAAGCAGCTGGAGAACGGGGGGACAAGCAGAGACACACTACCTGTTGACCAGCCTGGATCACGAAGGTAGCCAAGCAATCGCCCCTGACTCCATCCAACACCGCCTGGTCGGGAGGGAGACAACAGTTCTCGGCCACACGAGCGACGGCTCCACGGCTCGAGAACACCGACTCCTTCTCCCCCACTGGAAAGCGTGGACAAAGAAGACCCTCTCCTGACGAAGGGAACTCGCCAGGAGCGGAGCGGAACGCCCCAAGATACCGACTGTAAGCATCAGGGAGAGAGCCGTCCGGGAGAGGTGAAGGGCCGGCCCACGGCCAGGCAACCTCAACGGGAGCAGGATGAGGTCGGTCAGCAGTCGGCTGGACGTCGACCCCCTCGACCCCCTCACAGAGCCTCTTGGGAGACCCCTGTAAGGGGAGAGAGGGAGACGACATCTTCTTTCGCTTCGAACCTCCGGACGCGGTCACAACCCGCTGCTTCTTCCGGACCGCCAACACATGGTCCCTTCTACGCGGATCCGGGTTCGGGACCTGCACAAGAGCGCTGGCAGGAGAAGAACCGAGAGGGAGCCCACCTGCACTCAAAGAAGAAATGAGAGACGGAGCAGAACCTGGGCGACTTCGAGGGGCGAACGTTCGGAGCAGCTTACCTAGGGGCCACACCGTCTTACGCAAATTGTGGTCACTAAAGAGGAAGTCGATCGAGCGCTCCCTCGTAGGAATTGCCAGCATGTCCCTCGCCGTCTGCTGCTCAGCGACCGTCGGCTCACCCAGATTAAGAACAACGGCACTGGCCGCCTCCCACCGAGCCGGGAAGGGTACACTCGAGGGGAATGTGACGAACACGTATTCCCCCTTCCAGCGTTTCAGAGAGCTCGGCAACCCCAGCACCAGGGACATCTTCGGGCGGGCGCTGATGTAAATCCACGCCCCCGATTGGTGGAGGCTCAGGCGGTAGAACTGGGCAAGGAGGCGGAGAGAGGGCACCACACCCTTCAGCATGCAGACGACAACGAACCCGACGAGGATCCCGACGGCGTTGGGATAGAATTGACACAAGCACACATTGTGGGCCTGAAGGAACTCAACGATAAAAGGATGAAGCGGGAAACGGAGCCCGAAGTGGAAGCACTTCTCATATATCCCGACCTCATTGGGACCAGGAGAGCAGATCCGCTCGTCAGCCCCAGGGGCACGAGCCGAGTAGGGCGGAAGCAGGTAGGAGGAGTGTATGCTCCCGATGGCGGTGGCACAGATCGACGAAGGCCACGCCAAGACCTCAGAAGGAACCCCTGAAAGATCATCCCCGTGCTGGCTAATCGCCGAAGGAATGCCACCCGCCAGACCTGGAGCCGCATCGCGCTCCGACCGAACCGAACCCGTAGCAGAAGATGACGACATGGGGCAGAGCTCAGACAGAAGGGGGATCAGCGCAAAGAAGAAAGACGATGGGATGGCGGCTCACGAATCCCTCGGCTTCTCCACTTAAGACGACTCCGCGAGCGGCAGGGATAAGCTTGCCGCTACACGTGGCAACATCTGAAGGCCGACGGCGCTTCGGAACCCGCACCTTAAAAACATCGAACGGGCCAACTCATGATGACGACTAATAAATGAGTCGGCATCGACTGGAGAGCCTGTCAAAATCGGCAGAGGTCACATCGGCCGAGCCGAACCGGCCGAGGCCGATCAACCCGACCGATGGGGGCAATTGTTACGCCTATTTGACCGAGACCCATAAAGCACGAGCCCAGGAGCCCGACTACTGGTCAAGAGCCCATCTGCGTCCTCAAAGCCCATTCGACAAAGGCCCTACAAGGGACCTTCTCGAACGTCGATCCGACCCGGCCCCAATAACCCGTTGGTCGCTCGCCCACACCTGCGAAAACCACTCCCCCGGACGCGCAACCACTAAATAGCGATAATGGGGAGGTGCTGGCATGGCGGAGAGAGCGGCGGCGAGGGGGGACTGATGGGGCACGATCAATGGCGGGCGTGGGACGTGGGCAGAGGCAATCACGCGGGAGCTCTACAAAAGGGCCAGGAAGACGAAGAAGAAAGGGACCGCATCTCAGGTAACAAAACCTAAGGTACTCCATCAACGACCTCGTTCCCCCAATTCATCTCCCTCCTCCCCCGCTCGCGCCGAGAGACGCCGTTACGATCTCCTCACGAGTCAGACCGTCTCCGCCGGGCCTCCTTTCTCAGATCTCTATCTGACTTAGGCATCGGAGGGGATTTGGCCGGAACCAAGGTCCGGCCCCCTGACGAGCGTTCTCGTCTGCGCAGGTGGACAACAGATCAACGGGCCGAGGCTACCCCTCGCCCCTCTCCGACCACTCGATCAACCGGACAGTGAGGCTTCCCCTCACCGTCAGCCTGCCGTGGCCGAGCACGTCCTACCGAGGCCGAGCGTCTCAACCAGGGCCGAGGCTTCCCCTCGCCCCTTTTGCACCGATTCGAAGCCCCCGAGGGACCCAAAGCGGGCCCCTTGACCACGTTGACCGGGTTCTCCACGGTCAACGCTTTGCAGTGAGAAAACACTCTGAAACAAAGAGAATACAAAATTAGGCCAAAAAATCATATCATTTAATAAAAAGAACTATATCTTCCAGAAAATGTAAAAACCGAGCTCAGAAAAATCCATAAAAATATCTATTGGAACCGAGATCGCCATCTTCAACTGAAAAATAATAGAAGAGAAACTTAGGCTATAAAAATCATATCATTTAATAAAAAGAGACATATCTTCCAGAAAATGTAGAAAACAGTTTCGACCTCAGAAAAATCCGCAAAAATGTCCGTTTGAACCCGGAGATCGCCATCTTCAACTGAAAAATAAGAGAAGACAAACTTATGATTTAAAAAACATATCATTTAATAAAAGATCCATATCTTTCTGAAAATGTAGAAAATAGACCTGAGCTCCGAAAAATACGCAAAAATGTTCGTTGGAACATGGAGTTGCAGTCTTCAACTTAAAAAATAAGAGAAGACAAAATTTGGCCAATAAATCATATCATGTAATAAAACGACCCAAATTGTCTAGAAAATATAGAAAATAGCTAGGAGCTCAGAAAAATCTGCAAAAATATCTGTTGGAACCGGGAGATCGCCATCTTCAACTTAAAAAAATAAGAAAAGACCAAATTCGGCCAAAAAATCATATCATTTAATAAAATGATACATATCTTTTATAAAATTTAGAAAATAGCCCAAAACTCAGAAAAATCCGTAAAAAGTTCAGTTGGAACCTAAAGGTCACGATCTTCAACTTAAAAGTATGAGAAGATAAAATTAGGCGATACAATCATATCATTTAATTTAAACATTCATATCTTACAGGAAATGAGAAAAATAGACCAGAGCTTAGAAAAATCCACAAAAAATGCCAGTTGGAACCAGGCAATCTCCATCTTCAACGAAAATATAAGAGAAGACAAAATTAGGCTAAAAATTCATATCATTTAATAAAATGATCGATATCTTCCAGAAAATAAAGATTATAGCCCTTAGCTCAGAAAAATACGTAAAAATGTCCTTGGAACCGGACTATCGCAATCTTCAGCTTAAAAAATAAGGGAAGGCAAAATTCTGTCAAAAAATCATTTCATTTAATAAAACGATTCATATCTTCTAGGAAATGTAGAAAATAGACCGGAGCTTAAAAAATCCACAAAATATCCCTTGGAACCTGGATATCGCACTCTTCAATTGGAAAATAAGAAAAGACTAAGTTGGGCCAAAAAATAATACATCATTTAATAAAAAGATTCATATCTTTCATAAAATTTAGAAAATAGCCTCGTGCTTAGAAGCAAAAAATTTCTGTTGGAACCGGGAGAATGCCATCTTGACCTTAAAATAAGAGAAAAGAAAATTAGGTGAAAAAAATCAAATAGTTCAATATAAAGATACATATCTTGTAGAAAACATAGAAAATAATGTCGAACTCGAAAAAATAGGTAAAAATTTCCGTTGGAACTGAGATATCGCCATCTTCAACTTGAAAATAAGAGAATACTTAGGCCAAAAATCCTATCATTTAATAAGACGATTCATATATTCTAGAAAATGTAGAAAATAGCACCGAGCTCTTAAAAATCCGCAAAACTGTTCGTTCGAATCAGGATATCGCCATCTTCAAATGAAAAATAACAGATGCCAAAATTAAGCTATATAAATCATATTATTAGTAAAGATCTATATCTTCCAGAATATGCAGAAAATAAACTCGTGCTTAGAAAAATCCACAAAAATGTCCGTTGGAACCGGGAGATCGCCATCTTCAACTGAAAAATAAGGACGACAAAATTAGGACAAAAAATCTTAACGTTTAATAAAAAGATACATATCTTCCAAACAATGTACAAAATAACTCCAAACTACGAAAAATCCACAAAAATTTCCGTTGCAACTGGGAGATCACCATTTACAACTTGAAAATAAGAGAAGATAAAATTAGAGGCCAAAGCTCCTATCATTTAATATAAAGATCCATATCTTACAGAAAATGTAGAAAATAGATCATATCTTAAAAATACGCAAGTTTGAACCGATGGATCGCCATCTTCAACTGAAAAATAAGAGAAGACAAAATTAGGATATAAAAATTCATATCATTTAATATAAAGATATATATCTTACAGAAAATGTATAAAATAGCACGAAGCTCAGAAAAATTCACAAAAATGTTCGTTGGAACCTGGAGATCACCATCTTCAACGAAAAATAAGAGACGATAAAATTTGGCCAAAATGCTATCATTTAATAAAAAGATTCATATCTTCCAGAAAATGTAGAAAATAGGACCGAGCTCAGAAAAGTCTGCAGAAATGTCTGTTGGAACCATGATAACGCCATCGTCAACTTAAAAATAATAGAAGACAAAATTAGCCTATAAAAATCATGTCAATTAATAAAAAGATTCATATCTTCCAGAAAATGTAGAAACTAGAACCAAGCTCAGAAAAATCTACAAAAATGTCCGTTGAAACCGCGATTTCGCCATCTTCAACTTAAAAATAAGAGAAGACAAAATTTAGCTATTAAAATCATATCATTTAATAAAAAATTCACATCTTACAAAAAATATAGAAAATACAATTAATCTCAGAAAAATCTGTAAAATATCCGTTGGAACCGGAAGATCGCCATCTTCAACTGAAAAAATAAGAGAAGACAAAATTAGGCTACAAAAATCACATCATTTCATAGATAGATTCATATTTACAAAAAAATGAAGAAAATAGCCCTGAGCTTGAAAAATTCCGTAAAATTGTCTGTTGTTACTGGGAGATCACCATCTTCAACGAAAAAAATAAGAGAAGACAAGATTTGGTCAAAAATATTATCATTTAATAAAAAGATCCATACCTTCCAAAAATGTAGAAAAACAGCTTCGAGCCTAGAAGAATCCGCAAATATATCCGTTGGAATTAAGAGAACGCCATCTTCAACTTAAAAATAAATAGAAGATACATAATTACCATAAAATGTAGAAAATAGCACCGATCTCAAAAAAATCTGCAAAAATGATCGTTGGAATCGGGAATTGCTATGTTCAACTGAAAAATAAGAGAGAAAAATTAGGCTATAAAAATCATACCATTTAATATAAAGATTCTTATATTCTAGAAAATGTAGAAAATAGCACCGAGCTCGGAAAAATCCACAAAAAATTCAGTTGGAACCGGGAGATTGCCAAATTTAAAGAAAAGACAATTAAGCCAAAAATCATATCATTTAATGAGACAATCGATACCTAACAGATAACACAGAAAATAGCTCAGTGCTTAAAAAATCTGCAAAAATGACAGCTGGAACAAGGATATCACCATCATCAACGAAAAAAATAAAAGAAAACAAAATTAGGACAAAAATCATATCATTTAATAAATCTATCCACTTCCATAAAATATCTAAAATAGCCCTGTGGTCAGAAAAATCCACAAAAATGTCCGTTGGAACCTAAAAATAAGAGTAGACAAAATTAAGCTGGAAATATCATATCATTTAAAAGAGATTCATATCTTACAAAAAAATAGAAAATAGTCCTGAGATCAAAAATATCCGCAAAAATGTCCGTTGGAACCGGAATGTTACCATCTTCAACTGAAAAATAAGAGAAGACAAAATTAAGCTACAAAAATCATATCATTTAATAAAAAGATACACATATTCAATAAAATGTAGAAAATAGCCCCGAGCTCAGAAAAATTCGGAAAAATATCCGTTGGAACCGAAAGATTGCCAAATTCAACTGAAAAATAAGAGAAGACAAAATTTGGCCTTAAACCATATCATTTAATAAAAACATTGATATCATGCAGAAAATGTAGAAAATAGACCAGAGCTCAGAAAAATCAACATACATGTATGTTGGAACCGGGAGGTCACCATATTCAACTGAAAAATAAGAGAAGACAAAATTAAGTCAAAAACATATCATTTCATAAAAAGATACTTATCTTCCAGAAAATTTAGAAATAGTCCGGAGCTCAGAAAAATCCGCAAAAATGTTCGTTGAAACCAGGAGATCCTTATCTTAAATTGAAAAAAAAAATAAGAAAAGACCAAATTAGGACAAAAAATCATATCATTTAAAAAAGATCCATATCTTTCATAAAATTTAGAAAATAGCACCAAGCTCAGAAAAATCCGCAAAAATTTCCAATGGAACTGGGAGATCGTCATCTTCAACTTAAAAATAAGAGAAGATATTATAAGGCAATAAAAATCAAATCATTTAAAATAAAGATCTATATCTTACAGAAAATACAGAAAATAGACCGGAGCTAAGGAAAATCCGCAAAAATATCCGTTGGAACCGGGAGATTGCCATCTTCTACGGAAAAAATAAAGAGAAGACAAAATTACGCTAAAAATACTTATCATTTAATTAAACGATATATCTCCCAGAATATACAGAAAATAGCACCGAGCTCAGAAAAATCAACAAAAATGTTCGTTGGAACATGTAGATAGCATTCCTCAACTAAAAATATGAGAAAACAAAATTAGGCCAAAAATCATATCATTCAATAAAAAGATTCAAATCTACCAAAAACGCAGAAAATAGCTCCAAGCTCAGAAAAATCAGCAAAAATGTTCGTTAGAGGATATTGCTACATTCAACTAAAAAAATGAGAGAAGACAAAATTAGGCTATAAAACCATATCATTTAATATAAAGATCCATATCCATCAGAAAATGTCGAAAAAAGCCCCTAGGCCATAGAAATCTGCAAAAATGTTTGTTGGAACCTAGAGACCGCCATCTTTCAACAGAGAAATAAGAGAAGACAAACTTAGGCTAGAAAAATCACATCATTTAAAAAAGATGCATATCTTACAGAAAATGTAGAAAATTGTCTCGCGCTCAGAAATATCCGCAAAAATGTCCATTGGACCGGGAAATCGCTATCATCAACTGAAAAATAAGAGAAGACAAAATTAGGCTACAAAAATCATATCATTTAATAAAAAGATTCATATCTTCAATAGAATGTAGAAAAAAGCCCCGAGCTCAAAAAAATCTGCTAAAATGTCCGTCGGAAATGGGAGATCAGTATATTTCACTGAAAAATAAGAGAAGAAAAATTAGGTCATTAAACATATCATTTAATTTAAAGATACATATCTTCCAGAAAATGTAGAAAATAGCTCCAATATCAAAAAAAATCTGCAAAATGTACGTTGGAATTGGGAGATCGCCCTATTCAACTGAAAAAAAGAGAAAACAAAATTAAGATAAAAAATCATATCATGTAATAAAAAGATATATATCTTCCAAAAAATGTAGAAATAGCCCCGAGCTCAGAAAAATACACAAAAAAGTCTGTTGGAACCGAGAGATGGCCATCTTAAACTAAAAAAAATAAGAGAAGACATAATTAGGCGATAAATTCATATCATTTATTAAAAAACTCATACTTATAGAAAATGAAGAAAATACCCTCATTCATAGAAAAATCTGCAGAAATTTCCATTGGAACCGGGAGATCGCCATCTTCAACTGAAACATAAGAGGAAACAAAATTAGTCTATAAAAGTCATATCATGTAATACAAAAGATCCATATTTTTTAGAAAATATGCAGAAAAAAGCCCCGAGTTCAGAAAAATACACAAAAATGTCCGTTGGAACCGGGAGATCGCCATCATCAGCCGAAAAATTAGAGAAGGCAAAAATAAGCTATAAAAATCATATCATTTAACAAAAATATCCATATCTTCCAGAAATTACAAAAAATAGATCCGAGCTCATAAGAATCCTTAAAATGTCCGTTGGAACCAGAAAATCACCATCTTTAGCTAAAAAGAGAAGGCAAAATTAGGCTATAAAAAATCCTATTATTTAATATAAATATTCATATGTTCAAGAAAATGCAAAAAATAGGCCCGAGCTCAGAAAAATCCGCAAAAAATGTCTGTTGGAACCAGAAAATTGCCATCTTTACCTGAAAAAAGAGAAGCCAAAATTAGGCAATAAAGATCACATCATTAATACAAAGATACATATCTTCCAGAAAATACAAAAAAATTGATCACATCACAAAAAAATTTGCATATTATTTCATTGGAATCGGGAGATCGCCATCTTCAACATAAAAATAAGAGAAGACAAATTTAGCCGATAAAAATTATATCATCTAATATAAAGATACATATCTTACAGAAGATGTAGAAAATAGACTAGAGTTGAGAAAAATCCGCAATAAAGTCCGTTGGAATCAGGAGATCGCCATCTTCAACGAAAAAAATAAGAGATGCCAAAATTAGGCCAAAAATTCATATCATTTAATAAAACGATCGATACTTCCAGATAAGACAAAAAATAACATGCGCAAAGAAAATTCTGCAAAAATGTCCATTGGAACATATAGATAGCCATCTTCAACTAAAAATAAGAGAAAACAAACGTAGGCCAAAAATCATATCATTTAATAAAAAGATCCATATATTCCAGAAACCGTAGAAATTAGCCCTGATCTCAGAGAAATCCACAAAATGTTCGTTTGAGGAGATCGCCATCTTCAACTGAAAATTAAGAGAAGACAAAATTAGAATATTAAAATCATATCATTTAATATAAAGATCCATATCTGAATATAGCAAGCTCAGAAAAATCTACAAAAATATCTGTTGGAATCGGGAGATCGTAGTCTTCAACTGAAAAATAAGAGAAGAGAAACTTAAGTTATACTGATCATATCATTTAATAAAAAGATCCATATCTTACAGAAAATGTAGAAAATAGCCCGAGCTCAGAAAAAATTCGTAAAAATTTCTGTTGGAATCGGTAAAAATTCATATCATTTAATAAAAAGATCCTTATCTTTCATAAAATTTAGAACATAGCCCCCGAGCTTAGAAAAATCTGCAAAAAATTTCGTTGGAACCGGGAGATCGCCATCTTTAACTTAAAAAGAAGAGAAGATAAAATTAGTCAATAAAAATCATATCATTTAATATAAAGATACATATCATACAGAAAATATAGAAAATAGAGCTGAGAAAATCTGCAAAAATATCCATTGAAACCGGGCGATCGCCATCTTCAACGATAAAAAATAAGATAATTTAAAATTAGGCTAAAAATTCATATCATTTAATAAAATGATCGAAGTCTTCCAGAAAATAGCTCCGAGCTCAGAAAAATCCGCAAAAATATCCATTGGAACCGAAAAATAGCCATTCTCAACAAAAAAAATAAGAGAAGACAAAATTATGCAAAAAAATAATATCATTATATAAAAAGATCCATATCTTCAATAAAATGCAGAAAATAGCTCCGAGCTCAGAAAAATCCGAAAAATGTCCATTGGAAAATATTGACATCTTCAACTGAAAAATAAAAGAAGACAAAATTAGGATATAAAAATCATATCATTTAATATAAAGATCCATATCTATCAGAAAATTTAGAAAATAGCATAGATCTCAGAAAACTCCACAAAAATGTCAGTTGGAACAGGGATATCACAATCTTAAATTTAAAAATAAGAGAAGACAAAATTAGTCAAAAATATTTAAAAAACGATCCATATCTTCCAGAAAATGTAGAAAATAGACGGGATCTTAGAAAAATCCACAAACTGTTTGTTGGAACCGGGAGATCGCCATCTTCAACCCAAAAAAAAAGAAAAGACTAAATTAGTCCAAGAAATTATATTATTTAATAAAAAGATCCCTATCTTTAATAAATTTATAACAACGCACGTGCTTAGAAAAATCCGCAAAAAGTTCCGTTGGACCCAAGAGAATGCCATCATCAAATTAAAAATAAGATGAGAAAATTAGGCGATAAAAATCATACCATTTAATATAAAGATCTATATCTTACAGAAAATGAAGAAAATAGCATCGAGCTCAGAAAAATACGCAAAATTTCCGTGGAACCAGGAGAACGCCATATTCAATTGTAAAAAAAGAGAATACAAAATTAAGCCAAAAAATTCAATCATTTAATAAAAGATCCATATTTTCCAGAAAGTATAGAAAATAACCTCGAACTCAGAAAAATCCGCAAAAATAACAATTGAAACCGGAATATCGCCAACTTCAACTAAAAATAAGAGACGACAATATTAGGCTATATAAATCATATCATTTAATATAAAGAGCCATATCTTCCAGAAAATGTCTAAAAATAAAGACGACAATATTAGGCTATATAAATCATATCATTTCATATAAAGATCCATTTCTCACAGAAAATGCAGAATAGACACGATCTTAGAAAAATCCGCAAAAATGTTTGTTAAAACTGGGAGATCGCCATCTTCAACTGAAAAAACAGAAGACAAAATTAGGCTATATAAATCTTATCAGTTAATATAAAGATCCACATTTTCAGAAAATGTAGAAAATAGACCCGAGCTCAGAAAAATCCGTAAAAAAATCCGTTGGAACCGGGAGATCGCCATCTTCAACTTAAACGAAAGAGAATATAAAATAAGGCGATAAAAATCATATCATTTAATATAAATATTCATATGTTCTAAAAATATAGAAAATAGACCGGAGTTTAGAAAAATCTACAAAAATATCTGTTGGAATCAGGGGATTGCCACCTTCAACTAAAAAAAATAAGAGAATGAAAATTAGGTTATAAAAAATCATATCATTTAATATAAAGATGCATATCTTACAGAAAATGTAGATTCATATCATACAGAAAATGAAGAAATAGCACGAATCTCAGAAAAATTCGCAAAAATGTTCGTTGGAACCAGGAGATCGTCATCTTCGACCAAAAAAAATAAGAGAAGACAAAATATTGCCAAAAAATCGTATCATTTAATAAAAACATTCATATCTTCCAGAAAATGTAGAAAATAGCATTAAGCTCAGAAAAATCAGTAGAAATATCCGTTGGAATCAGGATATCGCTATCTTCGACTGAAAAATAAGAGAAGAGAAATTAGGCTATAAAACCATATCATTTAATAAAAAGATTTATATCTTATAGAAAATGTATAAAATACCAACAATCGAAGAAAAATCAGCAAAAATATCCGTTGGAAACGGAACATCGCCATCTTTAATTGTAAAAAGAGAAGACAAAATTAGGCTATAAAAATCAAATCATTTAAAATAAAGATTCATATCTTGCAGAAAAAGAAGAAACTAGCCCAGAGCTTAGAAAAATCCGAAAAAATATCAGTTGGAACCGGGAGATCGTAATCTTCAACTGAGAAATAAGAGAAGAGAAACTTAGGTTATAAAAATAATATTATTTAATTAAAAGATCCATATCTTCAAGAAAATATAGAAAATAGCAATGAGCTCTGAAACATCTGCAAAAATTCTTGTTGGAACCGGAGATTTCAATATTCAACTGATAAATAAAAGAAGACAAAATTAGGATTTAAAAATCATATCATTTAGTATAAAGATCCATATATATCAGAAAATGTAGGAAATAGCATCGAGCTCAGAAAAATCCGTAAAAATGTTCGTTGGAACCGGGAGATCGCCATCTTCAACATATAAATAAGAGAAGACATAGGCCAAAAACTCAGATCATTTAATGAAACGATTCATATGTTCCAGAAAATGTAGAAAATAACCCGAAACTCGGAAAAATTTGCAAAAATGTCCGTTGGAGCCAGGAGATCGCCATCTTCAACTGAAAAAAATAAGAAAAGACCAAATTAGGCCAAAAAATCATTCATTTAATAAATAGATCCATATCTTTCATAAAATTTAGAAAATAACCCCGTGCTCAGAAAAATCCATTAAAATTCCTATTGGAACCAGGAGATCGCCATCGCCAACTTCAAAAATAAGAGAAGATAAAATTAGGCGATAAAAATCATATCATTTAATAAAAAGATACATATCTTACAGAAAATATAGAATATAGACTAGAGCTTAGAAAAATCTGCAAAAATTTTTGTTGGAACCAGAGAGCGCCATCTTCAATGAAAAAATAAGTGAAGACAAAATTAGGCTAAAAATTCATATCAGTTAATAAAACGATCGTTATCTTCCATAAAATAAAGAAAATAGCAACGAGCTCAGAAAAATTAGCAAAAAATGTCGTTGGAACATGGAAATAGCCATCCCCAACTGAAAAATAAGGGAAGACAAAATCAGGCCAAAAATCATATCATTTAATAAAAATATCCATATCTTCCAGAGAATGTAGATAATAATCCCGAGCTTAGAAAAATTTGCAAAAATGATCGTTGGAACCAGGATATGCCATATTCAACTGAAAAATAAGAGAAGACAAAAATAAGGCGATTAAATCATATCATTTAATATAAAGATTCAAATATATCAGAAAATATAGAAAATCGCACCGAGCTCAGAAAAATCTACAAAAATATCCATTGGAACATGGAGATCGCAATATTCAACGAAATAATAAGAAAAGACAAAATTAGGCCAAAAATTATATCAATTATTAAAATGATCCATATCTTCTAAAAATGTAGAAAATAGACTGGATCTCAAAAAACCTGTAAAAATGCCTGTTGGAACCGAAAGATAGGCATCTTCAACTAAAAATAAGAAAAGATAAAATTAGGCCAAAAAATCATATCATTTAATAAAAAGATCAATATCTATCATAAAATTTAGAAAATATCCCCGTGTTAAGTAAAATCTGCAAAACTTTCTGTTGGACCAGGGATAACGCTATCTTCAACTTAAAAAATAAAAGAAAAGTAAATTAGGTGGTAAAAATTATCTCATTTAATACAAAGATTCATATCTTACAGAAAATGTAGAAAATATCCCCGAGCTTAGAAAAATAAGAAAATACAACCCAAAAATAAGAGAATATAACGCTATCTGTTGGAACTGGGAGATCGCCATATTCAAATGAAAAATAAAAGAATATAAAATTAAGCCAAAAATCCTATCATTTGATAAAATGATCCATATCTTCCAGAAAATGTAGAAAATAACCCCGAGCTCAAAAAAATCCGCAAAAATGATAGTTGGAACCAGGATATCACCATCTTCAACTGAAAAATAAGTGATCAAAATTAGGCTATATAAATCATATCATTAAATATAAACATCCATATCTTCCAGAAAATGTAGAAAATGCAGAAAATATAAACGTCCATATCAAAATTAGGCTATAAAAATCATATCATTTAATAAAAAGATGCATATCTTATAGAAAATTTAGAAAATTACCCGATGCTAAAAAAACCCGTAAAATGTCCGTTAGAACTGGGAAATCGTCATCTTCAAGGAAAAAAATAAGAGAAGACAAAATTAGGCCATAAAAATCATATCATTTTATAAAACAATCCATATCTTCCAGAAAATACAAAAAATAGCCAGGAGCTCAGGAAAAAAAATGCAAAAATGTCAGTTGGAACATGTAGATCGCCATTTCAACTGAAAAATAAGATAAGTCAAAATTAGGCCAAAAATCAGATCATTTAACAAAAAGATACATATCTTTGAGAAAATATAGAAAATAGCCCCGAGCTCAAAAAATATGCAAAAATGTCCATTGAAACAGGGAGATCGATATCTTCAATTGAAATTAGGGAAGACAAAATTAGGCCAAAAATCGTATCATTTAATAAAAAAGATACATATCTTCCAAAAAATACAGAAAATAGAACCGACCTTAAAATAATTTGCAAATACGTGCGTTGGAACTGAAAGAGATCAACATCTTTAACTAAAAAATAAGTGAAGTGAAAATTAGGCCATAAAAATCATATCAGGGAATATATAGATCTATATCTGCCAGAAAATGTAGAAAATCGCACCAAGCTCAAAAAAAATCTTCAACAGCAAAATTAGAGAAGATAAAATTAGGCCTAAAATTATATCAATTAATATATAGATCCACATCATCCAGAAAATTTTGAAAATAGTTCAGAGCTCAGAAAAATTTACAAAAATGCTCGTCGGAACCGAGAGATAGTCATGTTCAATTGCAAAATAGGAGAAGACAAAATTAGGTCAAAAAATCATATTATTTAACAAAACGGTCGGTATCTTACAGATAATACAGAAAATAGTCTAGAGCTCAGAATAAATCTGAAAAAATGTCTGTTGTAATTGGGGTATTGCCATCATCAACGAAAAAATAAGATGAAAAAAAATTAGGCCAAAAATCATATCATTTAATAAAACGATAGATAACTTATAGAAAATACAGAAATATCCCCGAGGTCAGAAAAATCGGTAAAAATGTTCGTTGGAGCTGGGAGACTGCCATATTCAACTGAAAAATAAGAGACGATAAACTTAGGCTATAAAAATCATATAATTTAATAAAAAGACCCATATCTTTAATAAAATGTAGAAAATAACTTCGACGTCAAAAAAATCTGCAAAAATGTCCGTTGGAACATGGAGATCGCTATATTTAACTAAAAAAGAGAAGACAAAATTAGGCTTGAAAAATCATATCATTTAATTAAAAATCCATATCTAACAGAAAATATAGAAAATAGTCCGCCAAAATGTCTGATGAAACCGGGATATCGCCATCTTCAACTGAAAAATAAGGGAAGACAAAATTAGGCTACAAAAATCAAATCATTTAATAAAAAGTTAAATATCTTCAATAAAATATAGAAAATAGATCCAAACTCAGAAATATCCACAAAATTGTCCGATGGAACCGGGATATCTTCAACTGAAAAATAATGGAAGACAAAATTAGGCAATAAAAATCATATCATTTAATAAAAAGATCTATATCTTCAATAAAATATAGAAAATAGACCCGAGCTCAGAAATATCCAAAAAAATGTCTGATGGAACCGAGATATCGCCATCTTCAACTTAAAAATAAGGGAAGACAAAATTTGGCTACACAAATCATATCATTTAATAAAAAGATGCATATCTTCAATAAAAGATAGAAAATAGATCCGAACACAGAAAAATATGCAAAAATGTCAGTTGGAACCAGGAGATCGCCATATTCAACTGAAAAATAAGAGAAGACAAAATTACGCCCTTAAATCATATCATTTAATAATGAAATACATATCTCCCAGAAAATGTAGAAAATAGTCCCAAGCTAAGAAAAATCCGTAAAAATGTCCGTTTGAACCAGGAGATCGCCATATTGAACAGGAAAAATACGAGAAAACAAAATTAAGGAAAAAGTTATATCATTTATAAAAAGATTCATATCTTACAAAAAAAGAAAATAGTCTCGATCTCAGAAAAATTTGCAAAAATGTCCGTTGGAACCGGGAGATTGCCATCTTCAACTAAAAAATAAGAGAAGAAAAATATTAGGAAATAAAAATCATATCATTTAAAACAAAAGATACATATCTTTCAGAAAATGCAGAAAATAGCCCCGAGCTCAGAAAAATACGCAATAATTTCCGCTGGAATCGGAGATTGCCATTTTCAACTGAAAAATAAGAAAATACAAATTTAGGCGAAAAATACTATCATTTAATAAAAGATACATATCTTCCTGAAAAAGTAGAAAATAAACCCGATCTCAGAAAAATTCGTAAAAATGGCTGTTAGAATCGGGAGATTGCTATCTTCTACTGAAAAATATGTGAAGACTAAATTAGACTACAAAAATCATATCATTTAATAAAAAGATCCAGATCTTACAGAAAATGTAGAAAATTCCATCGATATCAGAAAAATCGCAATAATATCTGTTGTAACCAGTAGATCGCCATCTTTTATTAAAAATAAGAGAAAAAATTAGGATATAAAAATCATATCATTTTATACCAAAGGTTAGTATCTTACAGAAAATGCAGAAAATAGTCCTCAGAAAAATATGCAAAAATTTCTGTTGGAACCAGAAGATCGCCATCTTCAATTGAAAAAAATAAGAGAATACAAAATTAGGCCAAAAATCCTATCATTTAATAAAAGATATATATCTTCAAAAAATGCAGAAAATATCCACAAGCTCAGAAAAATCCGCAAAAATAGAAGACAAATTTAGGCCAAAAAATCTTATCATTTAATAAAAAGATTCATATCTTTCAGAAAATTTAGGTCGGACCTGAGAAAAATCAGCATAAATTTCCTTTGGAACTGTGTGATCGACATCTTCAACTTAAAAAAGAGAAGATAGCAAAAAATCATATCATTTAATATAAAGATCCATATCTTACTAATAATGTAGAAAATAGATCGGAGCTTAGAAAAATTCGCAAAAATGTATGTTGGAACATGGAGATAGCCATGCTCAACTGAAAAATAAGAGAAAACAAAATTAGGCCAAAAATCATATCATTTAATAAAAATATTCATATTTTCCAGAAAACGGAGAAAGTAGCACCGAGCTTAGAAAAATCCGCAATAATGTACGTTGGAGGAGATCGACATATTAAACTAAAAAAGAAGAGAAAACAAAATTAGAATAAATAAATCATATCACTTAATACAAAGATCCATATCTACCAGAAAATGTAGAAAATAGCACGGAGCTCAGAAAAATCCGTAAAAATATCTATTGGAACCGGGAGATCTCAATCTTCAACTTAAAAAATAAAAGAAGATAAAATTTAGGCCAAAAATTATATCAATTCTTAAAACTATTCAAATTTTTCAGAAAATATAGAAAATAGTCTGGAGCTACGAAAAATCCACAAAGCTGTCTGTTGGAACCGAGTGATTGCCATATTCAACTGAAAAAATAAGAGAATACAAAATTAGGCCAAAAAATCATAATCATTTAATAAAAATAACTATTTCTTCCATAAAATGTAAAAACCAAGCTCAGAAAAATCCATAAAAATATCTGTTGGAACCGAGATCGCCATCTTCAACTTAAAAATAATAGAAGAGAAACTTAGGCTTTAAAAATCATATAATTTAATAAAAATAGACATATCTTCCAGAAAATGTAGAAAACAGCTTCGACGTCAGAAAAATCCGCAAAAATGTCCGTTGGAACCCGGAGATCGTTATCTTCAACTGAAAAAATAAGAGAAGACAAAATTATGATTTAAAAATCATATCATTTAATACAAAGATCCATATCTTTCTGAAAATGTAGAAAATAAACCCGAGCTCCGAAAAATACGCAAAAATGTTCGTTGGAACATGGACTCGCAGTCTTCAACTTAAAAAATAAGAGAAGACAAAATTTGGCCAAAAAATCATATCTTGTAATAAAACGATCCAAATCGTCTAGAAAATATAGAAAATAGGTAGGAGCTCAGAAAAATCTGTATAAATATCCGTTGGAACCGGGAGATCGCCATCTTCAACTAAAAAAATAAGACACAACCAAATTCGGCCAAAAAATCATATCATTTAATATAATGATACATATCTTTCATAAAATTTAGAAAATTAGCCCCGGACTCTGAAAAATCCGTAAAAAGTTCAGTTGGAACCTGATGATCACGATCTTCAACTTAAAAGTAAGAGAAGATAAAATTAGGCGATACAAATCATATCATTTAATATAAACGTTCTTATCTTACAGGAAATGAGAAAAATAGACTAGAGCTTAGAAAAATCCACAAGAAATGCTCGTTGGAACCGAACTATCACAATCTTCAGCTTAAAAAATAAGGGAAGGCAAAATTCTGCCAAAAAATCATTTCATTTAATAAAACGATTCATATCTTCTAGAAAATGTAAAAAATAGACCGGTGCTCAAAAATCCACAAAAATATCCCTTGGAACCTAAAGATCGCACTCTTCAATGAAAATAAGAAAAGACTAAATTAGGCCAAAAAATAATACATCATTTAATAAAAAGATTCTTATCTTTCATAAAATTTTGAAAATAGCCTCGTGCTCAGAAGCAAAAAAAATTTTGTTGGAACCGGGAGAATGCCAACTTGAACTTAAAATAAGAGAAAAGAAAATTAGGCGAAAAAAATCAAATCTTTTAATATAAAAATCCATATCTTGTAGAAAACATAGAAAATAACGTCGAGCTCGAAAAAAATAGTAAAAATTTTTGTTGGAACCGAGATATCGCCATCTTCAACTTGAAAAATAAGAGAATACATAATTAGGCCAAAA
This sequence comes from Scilla litardierei, assembly GCA_030789695.1. NCBI lineage: Eukaryota > Viridiplantae > Streptophyta > Magnoliopsida > Asparagales > Asparagaceae > Scilla > Scilla litardierei. Next base: position 9,961 of record JAULAV010004870.1, on the reverse strand, counting down.
ATCTATCATTTAATAAGAAGATTTATATATTCCAGAAAATGTAGAGAATAGCACCGAGCTCTCAAAAAATCCGCAAAAATGTTCGTTCGAAACGGGATATCGCCATCTTCAAATGAAAAATAACAGATGCCAAAATTAAGCTATAAAAATCATATCATTTAATGTAAAGATCTATATCTTCCAGAATATGTAGAAAATAAACTCGAGCTTAGAAAAATCCATAAAAATGTCCGTTGGAACCGAGAGATCGCCATCTTCAGCTGAAAATAAGGAAGACAAAATTAGAACAAAAAATCTTAACATTTAATAAAAAGATACATATCTTCCAAAAAATGTAGAAAATAACTTTAAACTACGAAAAATCCCCAAAAATTTCCTTTGCAACCGGGAGATCGCCATTTACAACTTGAAAATAAGAGAAGATAAAATTAGAGGCCAAAACTCCTATCATTTAATATAAAGATTCATATCTTACAGAAAATGTAGAAAATAGATCACATCTTAGAAAAACACGCACGTTTGAACCGATGGATCGCCATCTTCAACTGAAAAATAAGAGAAGACAAAATTAAGATATAAAAATTCATATTATTTAATATAAAGATTCATATCTTACAGAAAATGTAGAAAATAGCACGGAGCTCAGAAAAATTCACAAAATATTTGTTGGAACCTGGAGATCACCATCTTCAACAAAAATAAGAGAAGACAAAATTAGGCCAAATTGTTATCATTTAATAAAAAGATTCATATCTTCCAGAAAATGAAGAAAATAGGATCGAGCTTAGAAAAATCTGCAGAAATGTTTGTTGGAACCGTGATAACGCCATCTTCAACTTAAAAATAGTTGAAGACAAAATTAGCCTATAAAAATCATATCAATTAATAAAAAAATTTATATCTTCCAGAAAATGTAGAAAATAGAATCGAGCTCCGAAAAATCTGCAAACATATCCGTTGAAACTACGATTTTACCAGCTTCAACTTAAAATAAGAGAAGAAAAAATTTAGCTATTAAAATCATATCATTTAATAAAAAAATTCATATCTTACAAAAAATGTAGAAGATACCATCGATCTCAGAAAAATCTGTAAAATATCCGTTGAAACCGGAAGATCGCCATCTTCAACTGAAAAATAAGAGAAGACAAAATTAGGCTACAAAAATCACATCATTTCATAGATAGATTCATATTTACAAAAAATGAAGAAAATAGCCCGGAGCTTGGAAAAATCTGTAAAATTGTCTGGTGTAAATGTGAGATTGCCAACTTCAACGAAAAAATAAGAGAAGACAAAATTTGGCCAAAAATATTATCATTTAACAAAAAGATCCATACCTTCCAAAAATGTAGAAAAACAGCTTCGAGCCTAGAAGAATCTGCAAAAATATCCGTTGGAATTAGGAGAATGCCATCTTCAACTTAAAAATAATAGAATATACATATCTTCCATAAAATGTAGAAAATATCACCGATCTCAAAAAAATCTGCAAAAATGATCGTTGGAACCGGGAGTTGCTATATTAAACTGAAAAATAAGAGAAGATAAAATTAGGCTATAAAAATCATACCATGTAATATAAAGATTCTTATATTCTAGAAAATGTAGAAAATAGCACCGAGCTCAGAAAAATACGCAAAAAATCCATTGGAACCAGGAGATTGCCAAATTTAATGAAAAAAAAGCAAAGACAAAATTAGGCTAAAAAGCATATCATTTAATAAGATAATCGATACCTAACAGATAACACAGAAAATCGCTCAGAGCTTGGAAAAATATGCAAAAATGATCATTGGAACAAGGATATCACCATCATCAACGAAAAAAAATAAAAGAAAACAAAATTAGGACAAAAAATCATATCATTTAATAAAACTATCCACTTCCATAAAATATCAAAAATAGCCTCATGGTCAGAAAAGTCCGCAAAAATGTCCGTTGGAACCTAAAAATAAGAGTAGACAAAATTAAGCTGGAAATATCATATCATTTAAAAGAGATTCATATCTTGCAAAAATGTAGAAAATAGTCCCAAGATCAAAAATATCTGCAAAAATGTCCGTTGGAACCGGGAATATTGCCATCTTCAACTAAAAATAAGAGAAGACAAAATTATCATTTAATAAAAAAATTGAAAATAGCCCCGAGCTCAGAAAAATTCAAAAAAATGTCCGTTGGAACCGAAAGATTACCATATTCAACTGAAAATAAGAGAAGACAAAATTAGGCCTTAAACCATATCATTTAATAAAAACATTGATATCATGCAGAAAATGTAAAAAATAGACCAGAGCTCAAAAAAATCAGAATACATGTCTGTTGGAACAGGGAGATCACCATATTCAACCGAAAAATAAGAGAAGACAAAATTAAGTCAAAAACATATCATTTCATAAAAGATACTTATCTTCCAGAAATTTTAGAAATAGTCCGGAGCTCAGAAAAATCCGTAAAAATGTCCGTTGGAACCAGGAGATCACTATCTTAAATTGAAAAAAATAAGACAAGACCAAATTAGGACAAACAATCATATCATTTAAAAAAGATCATATCTTTCATAAAATTTAGAAAATAGCACCAAGCTTTGAAAAATCCGCAAAAATTTCCAATGGAACTGGGAGATCGTCATCTTCAACTTAAAAATAAGAGAAGATAATATAAGGCAATAAAAATCAAATCATTTAATATAAAGATCTATATCTTACAGAAAATGCAGAAAATAGACCGGAGCTAAGGAAAATCCGCAAAAATATCTGTTGGAACCGGGAGATCTCCATCTTCAACCAAAAAAATAAAGAGAAGACAAAATGCGCTAAAAATACTTATCATTTAATTAAACGATCGATATCTCCCAGAATATAAAGAAAATTGCACCGAGCTCAGAAAAATCCACAAAAATGTTCGTTGGAACATGGAGATAGCATTCCTCAACTAAAATTAAAAATATGAGAAAACAAAATTAGGCCAAAAACCATATCATTTAATAAAAAGATTCAAATCTACCAAAAACGCAGAAAATAGCTCCGAGCTCAGAAAAATCAGCAAAAATGTCTGTTAGAGGATATCGCTACCTTCAACTGAAAAAATAAGAGAAGACAAAATTAGGCTATTAAACCATATCATTTAATATAAAGATCCATATCCATCAGAAAATGTCGAAAAAAGTCTCGAGGCCATAGAAATTTGCAAAAATGTTCGTTGGAACCGGGAGACTCCCATCTTCAATTGGGAAATAAGAGAAGACAAACTTAGGCTGGAAAAATCACTTCATTTAAAAAAGATTCATATCTTACAGAAAATGTAAAAAATTGTCTCGAGCTCAGAAATATTCGCAAAAATGTCCGTTGGACCGGGAGATCGCTATCATCAACTGAAAAATAAGAGAATACAAAATTAGGCTACAAAAATCATATCATTTAATAAAAAGATTCATATCTTCAATAAAATGTAGAAAATGGCACCGAGCTCAAAAAATCTGCTAAAATGTCCGTCGGAAACGTGAGATCAATATATTTCACTGAAAATCAAGAGAAGACAAAATTAGGTCATTAAACATATCATTTAATTTAAAGATACATATCTTCCAGAAAATGTAGAAAATAGCTCCAATCTCAAAAAAATCTGCAAAATGTACGTTGGAATCCGGAGATCGCCCTATTCAACTAAAAAAAATAAGAGAAGACAAAATTAAAGTACAAAATCATATCATGTAATAAAAAGATATATATCTTCCAAAAAATGTAGAAATAGCCCCGAGCTCAGAAAAATACACAAAAATGTCCGTTGGAACCGAGAGATGGCCATCTTAAACTGAAAAAAATCAGAGAAGACATAATTAGGCGATAAAATTCATATCATTTATTGAAAAATTCATATCTTATAGAAAATGTAGAAAATACCATCGTTCATAGAAAAATCTGCAGAAATTTCCATTGGAACCGGGAGATCGCCATCTTCAACTGAAACATAAGAGAAAACAAAATTAGTCTATAACAGTCATATCATTTAATACAAAAGATCCATATTTTTTAGAAAATATGCAGAAAATAGGCCCAAGTTCAGAAAAATACACAAAAATGTCCTTTGAAACCGGGAGATTGCCATCCTCGGCTGAAAGATTAGAGAAGGCAAAAATAGGCTATAAAAATCATTTCATTTAATAAAAATATCCATATCTTCCAGAAATTACAAAAAATAGACCCGAGCTCATAAGAATCCTTTAAAATGTCGATTGGAACCGGAAAATCGCCATCTTTAGCTAAAAAAGAGAAGGCAAAATTAGGCTATAAAAATCATATTATTTAATATAAAGATTCTTATGTTCCATAAAATGCAAAAAATAGGCCCGAGCTCAGAAAAATCCGCAAAAATGTCCGTTGGAACCGGGAAATTGCCATCTTTAACTGAAAAAAGAGAAGCCAAAATTAGGCAATAAAGATCAAATCATTTAATATAAAGATACATATCTTCCAGAAAATGCAGAAAATTGACCACATCACAGAAAAATTTGCAAATTATTTCGTTGGAATCGGGAGATCGCCATCTTCAACATAAAAATAAGAGAAGACAAAATTAGCTGATAAAAATAATATCACTAATACAGAAAATGTAGAAAATAGACTAGAGTTGAGAAAAAACCGCAATAAAGTCCTTTGGAACCAGGAGATCGCCATCTTCAACGAAAAAAATAAGAGATGAAAAAATTAGGCTAAAAATTCTTATCATTTAATAAAACGATCGATATCTTCCAGAAAAGACAAAAAATAGCATGCGCAAAGAAAATTCCGCAAAAATGTCAGTTGGAACATAGAGATAGATATCTTCAACTAAAAATAAGAGAAAACAAACGTAGGCCAAAAATCATATCATTTAATAAAAAGATCCATATATTCCAGAAACCGTAGAAATTAGCCCTGATCTCAGAGAAATCCGCAAAATGTTCGTTTGAGGAGATCGCCATCTTCAACTGAAAATTAAGAGAAGACAAAATTAGAATATTAAAATCTTATCATTTAATATAAAGATCCATATTTAAAAATAGCAAGCTCAGAAAAATCTACAAAAATATCCGTTGGAATCGAGAGATCGTAGTCTTGAACTTAAAAATAAGAGAAGAGAAACTTAGGTTATACAAATCATATCATTTAATAAAAAGATCCATATCTTACAGAAAATGTAGAAAATAGCCCGAGCTCAGAAAAATTCGCAAAAATGTCTGTTGGAACCAGTAAATCACCATCTTCAACTGAAAAATAAGAAAAGACCAAATTAGGTCAAAAATTCGTATCATTTAATAAAAAGTCCATATCTTTCATAAAATTTAGAACATAGCCCCCGAGCTTAGAAAAATCTGCCAAAAAATTTCGTTGGAACCGGGAGATTGCCATCTTCAACTTAAAAATAAGAGAAGATAAAGTTAGTCAATAAAAATCATATCATTTAATATAAAGATACATACCTTACAGAAAATATAGAAAATAGACAAAAGCTGAGAAAAATCTGCAAAAATATCCGTCATCTTCAACGATAAAAATAAGATAATATAAAATTAGGCTAAAAATTTATATCATTTAATAAAATGATTGAAGTCTTCCAGAAAATATCTCCGGGTTCAGAAAAATCTGCAAAAATATCCATTGCAACCAAAAATAGCCATTCTTAACAAAAAAATAAGAGAAGACAAAATTATGCAAAAAATAATATCATTTTATAAAAAGATCCATATCTTTAATAAAATGCAGAAAATAACTCCGAGCTCAGAAAAATCCGGAAAAATGTCCATTGGAAAATATTGACATCTTCAACTGAAAAATAAGAGAAGACAAAATTTGGATATAAAAATCATATCATTTAATATAAAGATCCATATCTATCAGAAAATTTAGAAAATAGCACAGACCTCAGAAAAATCAGCAAAAATGTCAGTTGGAATATGGAGATCAAATATTCAATTTAAAAATAAGAGAGGACAAAATTAGGCAAAATTTTAAAAAAACGATCCTTATCTTTAAGAAAATGTAGAAAATAGACCGGATCTCAAAAAAATCCACAAAAATATACGTTGGAACCGGAAGATCGCCATCTTCAACCAAAAAAATAAGAAAAGACTAAATTAGTCCAAAAAATTATATCATTTAATAAAAAGATACATATCTTTAATAAAATTTATAACATAGTACGTGCTTAGAAAAATCTGCAAAAAGTTCTGTTGGACCCGAGAGAATGCCATCATCAAATTAAAAATAAGAGAAGAGAAAATTAGGCGATAAAAATCATATCATTTAATATAAAGATCCATATCTTACATAAAATGAAGAAAATAGCACCGAGCTCAGAAACATACACAAAAATTTCTGTTGGAACCGGGAGAACGCCATATTTAATTTAAAAAAGAGAATACAAAATTAAGCCAAAAATTCAATCATTTAATAAAAGGTCCATATTTTCCAGAAAATATAGAAAATAACCTCAAGCTCAGAAAAATCCGCAAAAATGACAATTGAAACCGGAATATCGCCATCTTCAACTGAAAAATAAGAGACGACAATATTAGGCTATATAAATCATATCATGTAATATAAAGATCCATATCTTCCAGAAAATGCAAAATAGACACGATCTTGGAAAAATCCGCAAAAATGTTCGTTAAAACTGGAAGAGTGCCATCTTCTACTGAAAAAACAGAAGACAAAATTAGGCTATATAAATCTTATCAGTTAATATAAAGATCCACATCTTCAAAAAATGTAGAAAATAGACCCGAGCTCAGAAAAATCCGTAAAAAAGTCCGTTGGAACCAGGAGATCGCCATCTTCAACTTAAACAAAAGAGAATATAAAATAAGGCGATAAAAATCATATCATTTAATATAAAGATTCATATGTTCTAAAAATATAGAAAATAGACCGTAGTTTAGAAAAAATCTGCAAAAATGTCCGTTGGAATCAGGGGATTGCACCTTCAACTAAAACAAATAAGAGAATGCAAAATTAGGTTATAAAAAATCATATCATTTAATATAAAGATGCATATCTTACAGAAAATGTAGATTCATATCTTACAGAAAATGTAGAAATAGAACGGATCTCAGAAAATTTTGCAAAAATGTTCGTTGGAACCGGGAGATCGCCATCTTCAATCAAAAAATTAAGAGAAGACAAAATATGGCCAAAAAATCATACCATTTAATAAAAACATCCATATCTTCCAGAAAATGTAGAAAATAGCATTAAGGTCAAAAAAATCAGTAGAAATGTCCGTTGGAATTAGGATATCGCCATCTTCGACTGAAAAATAAGAGAAGATAAATTAGGCTATAAAAACCATATCATTTGATAAAAAGATTTATATCTTATAGAAAATGTAGAAAATACCCACGATCGAAGAAAAATCAGCAAAAAATATCCGTTGGAACCGGAAGATCGCCATCTTTAACTGAAAAAAGAGAAGAAAAATTAGGCTATAAAAATCAAATCATTTAATATAAATATTCATATCTTACAGAAAAAGAAGAAACTAGCCCGGAGCTTATAAAAATCTGCAAAAATATCGGTTGGAACCGGGAGATCGTAATCTTCAACTGAGATATAAGAGAAGAGAAACTTAGGTTATAAAAATCATATTATTAATAAAAAGATCCATATCTTCCAGAAAATATAGAAAATAGCAATGAGCTTAGAATTATCCGCAAAAATTCCTGTTGGAACAGAAGATTTCAATATTCAACTGAAAAATAAGAGAAGACAAAATTAGGATTTAAAAATCATATCATTTAATATAAAGATCCATATATATCAGAAAATGTAGAAAATGGGATAGAGCTCAGAAAAATTCGCAAAAATGTTCATTGGAACCGGGAGATCGCCATCTTCAACTTAGAAATAAGAGAAGTCAAAATTAGGCCAAAAACTCAGATCATTTAATGAAACGATACATATGTTCCAGAAAATGTAGAAAATAACCCGAAACTCAGAAAAATTCGCAAATATGTCCGTTGGCCAGAAGATCGCTATTTTCAACTGAAAAATAAGAAAAGGCCAAAAAATCATATCATTTAATAAAAAGATCCATATCTTTCATAAAATTTAGAAAATAACCCCGTGGTCAAAAAAATCCATAAAAATTTCTGTTGGAACCAGGAGATCGCCATCGCCAACTTCAAAAATAAGAGAAGATAAAATTAGGCGATAATAATCATATCATTTAAAATAAAGATACATATCTTACAGAAAATTTAGAATATAGACTGGAGCTTAGAAAAATCCGCAAAAATGTTTGTTGGAACCAGGAGAGTGCCATCTTCAATGAAAAAAATAAGAGAAGACAAAATTAGGCTAAAAATTCATATCAGTTAATAAAATGATCGTTATCTTCCATAAAATAAAGAAAATAGCAACGAGCTCAGAAAAATTAGCAAAAAATGTCGTTGGAACATGGAAATAGCCATCCCCAACTGAAAAATAAGAGAAGACAAAATTAGGCCAAAAATCATATCATTTAATAAAAATATCCATATCTTCCAGAGAATGTAGATAATAATCCCGAGCTTAGAAAAATTTGCAAAAATGATCGTTGGAACCAGGATATGCCATATTCAACTGAAAAATAAGAGAAGACAAAAATATGGCGATTAAATCATATCATTTAATATAAAGATTCAAATATATCAGAAAATGTAGAAAATAGCACCGAGCTCAGAAAAATCTACAAAAATATCCATTGGAACATGGAGATCGCAATATATAACTTAATAATAAGAAAAGACAAAATTAGGCCAAAAAATCATATCAATTATTAAAATGATCCATATCTTCTAAAAATGTAGAAAATAGTCTGGATCTCAAAAAACCTGTAAAAATGTCTGTTGGAACCGAAAGATAGGCATCTTCAACTGAAAAATAAGAAAGGACTAAATTAGGCCAAAAAAACATATCATTTAATAAAAAGATCCATATCTGTCATAAAATTTAGAAAATAGCCATATGTTAAGTAAAATCTGCAAACTTTCTGTTGGACAAGGGATAATGCTATCTTGAACTTAAAAAATAAAAGAAACGTAAATTAGGTGGTAAACATTATCTCATTTAATACAAAGATCCATATCTTACAGAAAATGTAGAAAATATCCCCGAGCTCAGAAAAATAAGAGAATACAACCCAAAAATAAGAGAATATAACACTATCTGTTGGAACTGGGAGATTGCCATATTCAAATGAAAAATAAGAGAATACAAAATTGGGCCAAAAATCATATCATTTGATAAAATGATCCATATCTTCCAGAAAATGTAGAAAATAACCTCGAGCTCAAAAAAATCCGCAAAAATGATAGTTGGAACCGGGATATCACCATCTTCAACTGAAAAATAAGTGATCAAAATTAGGCTATATAAATCATATCATTTACTATAAAATCCATATCTTCCAGAAAATGTAGAAAATGCAGAAAATATAAACATCCATATCAAAATTAGGCTATAAAAATCATATTATTTAATAAAAAGATGCATATCTTATAGAAAATTTAGAAAATAGCCCAGTGCTCAAATAACCCACAAAATGTCCTTTAGAACTGGGAAATCGTCATCTTCAAGGAAAAAAAATAAGAGAAGACAAATTAGGCCATAGAAATCATTTCATTTCATAAAGCGATCCATATCTTCCAGAAAATACAAAAAATTGCCATGAGCTCAGGAAAAAATGCAAAAATGTCAGTTGGAACTTGTAGATCGTCATTTCAACTGAAAAATTAGAGAAGTCCAAATTAGGCCACCAAAAATCATATCATATAACAAAAAGATACATATCTTCCAGAAATACAGAAAATAGCCCCGAGCTCAAAAAATATGCAAAAATGTTCATTGGAACAGGGAGATCGCCATCTTCAATTGAAATTAGGGAAGATAAAATTAAGCCAAAGTCATATCATTTAATAAAAAAGATACATATCTTCCAAAAA
>JAULAV010004869.1:0-25000 GCA_030789695.1 Scilla litardierei | reverse complement strand
TGCGCATACCCGTTAAAATTTTGACAGTTTTGCGCGCTGAGCTAAACTGTCTACATTTACCCAAAATCACCTGCGCGCACACCCGGCAAAATTGTGACCGTTTTGCGCGCTGGGCAAAAATGCCTACATTTATCCAAAATTATCAGCTTACACACCAGGCAAAATTATCACCGTTTTGCGCTCTGAGAAAAAATGTCAACATTTACCCAAAATTACGCCGCCCGCACAACCGGCAAAATTGTGACCGTTTTGCGCGCTGACGAAAACTATCTACATTTTCCAAAAATTACCCAGCGCGCAAAACTGGCAAAATTGTGACAGTTTTGTGCGCTTTGCAAAACCGACTACATTTACCCAAAATTACCCAGTGTGCACAACCGGCAAAAATGCGACCTTTTGGGCGCGGGGCAATACTGTCTACATTTACCCAAAATTACCCAGCGCGCACAGCCTACAAAATTGTGACCGTTTTACACGCTACGCAAATAATGCCTACATTTACCCAAAGTGACCCAGCGCGTACAACCGGAAAAATTGTGACCGTTTTGCGCGTGGAGCAAAAATGTCTATATTTACCCAAAATTACTCGGTCCGCACAACCGGCAATATTGTGTCAGTTTTGCGCGCTAAGCAAAACTGTCTAAATTTTCCCAAAATTCCTTAGCACGCACAACCTGCAAAATTGTGACCGTTTTGCACGTTGACCAAAAATGTCTACATTTACCCAAAATTACTCAACGCTCACAACCGACAAAATGGTGACCATTTTGCGCGCAGAGCAAAAAATGTATACATTTAACCCAAATTAAGAAGCGCAAATCCGACAAAATTGTGACCGTTTTAAGTGCTGAGCAAAAGTGTCTTCATATATCTAAAATTTCAAAATAGTCTACATTTGCCCAAAATTACCTAGCGCGCAAAACTGGAAAAATTGTGACATTTTTGAGTACTAGCAAAACTGTCTACATTTAACCAAAAGTACCCAGCACGCACATCCGGCAAAATTGTGACCGTTTTGCGAGCTGAGCAAAAGTGTCAACATTTACCCAAAATTACAAAATAGTCTACATTTTTCCCAAATTACCCAGTGCGCACAACCGGTAAAATTGTGACCGTTTTGCGCGCTAAGCAAAACTGTCTACATTTACCCAAAAGTACACAGCGTGCACAGCCGGCAAAATTGTGACTGTTTTGTGCGCTGCGCAAAAATTGTCTACATTTACCCAAAATTACACGGCATGCACAACCGACAAAATTATGGCCGTTTTGCGCGCTGTGCAAAAAGGTCTACATTTAACCAAAATTAATCAGCACGCATAGCCGACAAAATTGTGACCGTTTTGCACGCTGGGCAAAACTGTCTACATTTACCCAAAATTACCGGCACACGCCCGGCAAAATTGTGACCGTATTGTGCGCTGGTTAAAACTCTCTACATTTACCCAAAATTACCCAGGGCGCACAACCGCCAAAATTGTGTCTGTTTTGCTCGCTGTGCAAAACTGTCTAAATTTTCCCAAAATTCCTCAGCGCGCACAACCTGCAAAATTGTGACCGTTTTGCACGTTGACCAAAAATGTCTACATTTACCCAAAATTATTCAACGCTCACAACCGGCAAAATGGTGACCATTTTTCGCGCGGAGCTAAAAATGTCTACATTTAACCAAAATTACGCAGCACGCACATCCGGCAAAATTGTGACCGTTTTGCAAGCTGAGTAAAAGTGTCTACATTTACCCAAAATTACAAAATAGTCTACATTTAACCAAAATTACCTAGCGCGCACAACCGGCAAAAATGTGACCGTTTTGTGTGCATAGCAAAACTGTCTACATTTACCCATAATTACGCAGCGTGCACATCCGGCAAAATTGTGACTGTTTTGGACGCTGTGCAAAAATGTCTACATTTACCCAAAATTGTCTTATGTGCAGAACCGGAAAAAATTATGACCATTTTGTGCACTTGGCAAAAGAGTCGACATTTACCCAAAATTATCCAGCGCGTACAGCTGGAAAAATTGTGACCATTTTGTGCCCTGAGCAAAACAGTATACATTTGCCCAAAATTACGCAACGCCCATTGCCGGCAAAAGTGAGACCGTTTTGCGCGCTTAGCTAAACTGCCTAGATTTGCCCAAAAATATCTAACGCGCAAAGCAGACAAAATTGTCACCGTTTTGCGCGCTGATCAAAACTATCTAAATTTTCCAAAACTTACACAGCGCGGACAACCGGAAAAATTGTGACAGATTTGCGGGATTAGCAAAACTGTCTACATTTACCCAAAATTACACAGTGCGCACAACCGACAAAAATGTAACTGTTTTGCGTGCTGGGCAAAACTGTCTACATTTACACAAAGTTACCCAGCGTGCACAACCCGCAACATTGTGACTATTTTGCGCTCTATGCAAATAATGTCTACATTTACCCAAAGTGACTCAGCGCGCACAACCGATAAAATTGTGAGCGTCTTGTGCGCTAAGCAAAACTGTCTACATTTACCCAAAAGTACCAACGCGCATACCCGTCAAAATTTTGACAGTTTTGCGCGCTGAGCTAAACTGTCTACATTTACCCAAAATCACCTGCGCGCACACCCGGCAAAATTGTGACCGTTTTGCGCGCTGGGCAAAAATGCCTACATTTATCCAAAATTATTAGCTTACACACCAGGAAAAATTATCACCGTTTTGATCTCTGAGAAAAAATGTCAACATTTACCCAAAATTACGCCGCCCGCACAATCGGCAAAATTGTGACCGTATCAAGGATGGTACCACGGTCATTTTTGGAGGTAATCAAAAGGGAACCATCATTGGAGTAGGCAAAGTCGGTAATCCTTCCAAACCACTTATTACAAATGTTTATTTAGTTAGTGGTTTATGTCCTAACCTTATCTCCATTAGTCAACTTTGTGATAAAGGTTACAAGGTTAACTTGGGAGCGGGTATGTGTAAAATTTTTGATATTGCTTCACATGTTTTATTTACCGGTATTAGGCATAAAAACATTTATTATTTGAGCTTGCCTAAAACCATAGAACATTGCTTAGTTGCTAATACAAATTGTTTCAGAGTGTTTTCTCACTACAAATTCGTTGACCGTGGACAACCCGGTCAACGTGGTCAAGGGGCCCGCTTGGGTCCCTTGGGTGTGTCGAGTAGGTGCAGATGAGGCGCGAGTCGGAGCTGCAGACGACGTGGAGTGCATCGGCTGGGCCGAATCGGGGTCCTCGGTCGTTGGTAGGGCGAGGGGAAGCCTCGGCCCGGGTTGAGACGCTCGGCCTCGGTCAGACGTGCTCGGCCTCGGCGGTCGGGCGACGAGGGGTAGCCTCGATCGTCCAGCTGGTTGCGTGATCGGCGAGGGGCGGAGGGGAAGCCTCGGCTCGTGGATCAACTGTCCTCCTGCGTAGACGAGAACGCTCGTCAGGGGGCTGGACCTTGGTTCCGGCCAAATCCCCTCCGATGCCTAAGTCAGACAGAGATCTGAAAGAGGAGGCCCGGCGGAGACGGTCGACTCGTGAGGAGATCGGAACAGCGTCTCACGGCACGAGCGGGGGAGGAAGGAGATGAAATGGGGGAACTAGCTCGTTGATGGAGTACCTTAGGTTTTAGATACCTGAGAAGCGGTCCCTCGTCCTGTCGTCTTCCTAGCCCTTTTATAGACCTCCTGCCGTGATTGCCCCCATCCCACGTCGCTCGTCCGCCCTCGATCGTGCCCCCTCAATCCGCCCCCCGGTCGCCGCTCCCTGCGCCATGCCAGCACCTCCCCATAACAGCCATTAAGTGGTAACGGGATCGGGGGAACGGTTATTGCTGGAGTGGGTGAGTGATTTGTGCGCTATCGGGGCCGGGTCGGATCGATATTTGGGGACCCTCTACGGGGCTTCGCCGGGCGGGCCTGATCGCGCAGATGGGCTTTCGATCGACGGTCGGGCATCCAGGCTCGTAGTTTTCGGGCTTCGTTCGGTGGGCTATGCTTTTGGGCCTAGGTTGTTGGGCCTTCGTAAAATATAAGTATCAATTGCCCCCATCGGTGGGGCTGATCGGCCTTGGCTAGCTCGGTGCGACTGATGTGCCTCCTGGGGTTCCGAGTGGCGCTTCAATCGAGGCGTGGTCATAAATGTAGGTCATGATGAGGCGGATCGATTGGACTTCCCTTGGCGTCGATTTCGAAACGCCGCCGGTTCTTCGAGGCCTGCCACACGTTCTTGTCAGGCGCTTCGAATTCGCCCATGTGTCCGGTATATAAGATCCCCAGCTGTGTTGATCTCCACTTCTCTCTTGCTCTTCCCACTGTTCTATGCTTTCCATAACTCGGAGTTTCCCGTCGCCTTCGCTTCCTTGTCTCCTCCAAACTAGTTAAAAGGTAATTCCTTTCTCGCTTTCGTATTATGGCTGCTCTTAGGATAGGCGGTTCTGGCCAAGGGGCGAGGGATTCTCCGGAGTCCAGGCGGGGCGGGCCCCGGCTAGTGGGATCAGGTTCCTCCGCTGGGAGTCGTCCCCTCCGAGATAAGGGGAAGGGGAAGCTTTTCCCAGACTACGCCTGTGATGACGTGGCGTCGGCTGCCGCGCGGCTTAACGTGCCCCCGGTTGTCCTCCGAACGCCATCGGGGACCCCTCCTTCAGCGGCCACGGAGATCCGGGAAAGGTATCTCTGCTTCCCGTACGATGTCCGAGTTCCATTCATCGACGAGCGGATTTGCCTTCCGAGGAGCAATGAGGTCGGCGTCTACGTCGAGATGTTCCGCCTGGGTCTTCGTTTCCCGCTCAATCCCTTCTTCATCCAGGTCATGGAATATCTCATGGTGCCCCTTTGCCAGTTCACCCCTTGTTCGATTGCGGTACTGACGGGCTTCGTGACGCTCTGCTGTACCCGCGGTCTGGAGCCGTCTCTCCCCCTTCTCTTCCATTTTTATCAGATCCAGACGGTCGGCCCGGGGTAATGGCTGCAACTCCGATCCTGCTCGAGGAGGGAATGCCTGATCGGGCTACCCCGCTGGTCGGGGGATTGGAGTTCGGATTATGTCTTTGTGGTCTTCCTGGAGGATGCCCAGATTTTGACAAGTTGGGGCGGGTCTGTCCAGCCTCGCCCGCCGCTAGCCCTCTCTGACGTTGATCAGGCAGCCGCCGCGCTGCTGTCGACCCTCCCCTTGGAATCGAAGTCCATCTGGTCTTTGTTGGACGACCTACTCCTGAAGGCCGTCTTGTGGTCTCCGGGTAGGTCGCTTTTTCAGTCTTGAATCGCCCTATGACTCATCCTGATTTCGGTTTCCCTTGCAGGGATGGCTGGCCGCGAGTTCGTCCGTGACGTCGATGAGCTGATCCGTCGTGGAGCCGCTCGGATCCGAGGCAGTACCTCCGGAAGGGCGCCTCGACGGACCGTAGAGGAGGAGGTGCGCCGAGCCGAGCCCTCCGTGGGCAAGGTGGTGGCCGTGCCTCCCGCCTCTTCTTCTGGCGATCTCCTCCCCGGGGGCGTCGTAAGGGCCGGACCCGCCCCATCAGCCCAAGAGGCAGTGGGTAGCGACGGGTCCGGTGCAGTCCCTCCTGCCCTTGGCGTGCCCCCTCCCGTCCTCGAGAGTGGAGATGGGGCAAGGCGGAAGCGCTCCCCTTCGTCGCTCATGGAGCCTCACGGAGGGAAGAAGAGGAAGGAAGATGTGGAACCCTCCAGCCCGGCGTGTTCCGTGCTTCCTGCGGCTACCACCGGGATCTTCCGGTGGCTCTGACGACCACCCCCGTCGCAGCGTCCCCGCTTCCGTCACCGGGAATCGGAACCCTGTTGGGGAGCCATATGGCTTCCCTCGATGTCACTCCCAGGAGTTCGGTGTTTTTCGACCGAGCCTTGGCCCAGCAGGTGGCCGAGGGGTCCGTCCTCCCCCGGGACCGCAGCCTCCTCGAGAGGATTCCCGCCGACAAGGTGTCAGACTCCTTGGTCTGGATCGTTCAACAGGTTCGGCTATCTTGCAGTCCTTTCTTTTCCTTCACTCTCCTCTTAGCTCATGTCTCGTCTTCCAGGGTTCAACGCTCGCCGTGGAGTCGCAGCGGCGAGCCATCCACTTGAGGGAGCTGGAGGAGTCCTCCGTGAGGGCCCACGAGCGAGCCGGGGCGGCGGAGATAGCTATGACGGAGGCCCAGATGGAGTCTCGGCATCTCAAGGTCCACGTGGCCGAGCTGGAGGGACGAGTGGGTGACCTCCAGGGAAAGTTGGAGGACGCTCGGCAGTCGGCTGAGGAAGCGGCGGAGTCGTTCCGCCTGGAGAGGGAGGAGCTTCAGAGGGAACTGTCGGATCGGCGTCAGGTGACGCGGCTTGCAGAGGAGGTGGAGAGGGGCGTCGTCGGGACCCTGGGGAAGAGGATCTTCGAGGTTCTCAGGGAGGCCTTCGGTACGTATGAAGACCTCATCGCCCCTCAGATCGTCGAAGTCGTCCAGTCTTCCTTCCGAGAATGTGCGGAGCGCGTTCGGCAAGCCCCTCCGCCGGTCGATCCCCCTCGCTCTGAGCAGGGGGAGGCGCCCGAGGTTGCGTCCTCTCGAGCCCGGGTCCCCTAGGTCATCCCTCCTGGCCGGTTATCCTAAAATTTTTTAGCGTCCGCTTCTCTTTGGGCCAGTCTAATTGAAATGGATCCCTGACCTCGCTTTCTCCTTCGGCTTCACCATCGACTCCCTGCTTCAGAGCCAATAATTGCTGGTTGCATGGATGTTTGCCTAGGCCAGCAACTTTGGGTTCTCGGTCGACAAGTTTTGCTCTGCCGGTGTTGCCCTAGTTTCTGTAGGTGACGAGCTTTATTGTCCGTTGAGAGCGGATTATTTGTAGAGAGGTTTCTTCACTTTGATTTCCTGTAAATAAGACACACTGTTATAAACGAAATTTGACTTACTCGAACTTCTCGTATATTTTGCTTTGTTGCTTCGTCCTCGGCCTAGGACCGGCTGACGCCCGAGCTGGCGGAGGGAATTGTCTTCAAGTTTACGAGCGATGGAGCCGGTCGGCGATGGCGAAGCTCCTCGGCTTAGGACCGGTCGGCGTCCGCGCTGGCTGGGGGAATTACCCCCAGTCTTATGAGCGCAGGAGTCGGTCGGCGAGGGTAAAGCTCCTCGGCTTAGGTCCGGTCGGCGTCCGCGCCGGCTGGGGGAGTTGCCCCCAGACTTACAAGCGCAAGAGTCGGTCGGCGAGGGAAAAACTCCTCGACTTAGGACCGATCGGCGTCCGCGCTGGCTGGGGGAATTGCCCCCAGACTTACGTGCACGGGAGTTGGTCGACGAGGGCAAAGCTCCTCGGCTTAGGACCGGTCGGCGTCCACGCTGGCTGGGGGAGTTGCCCCCAGACTTACGAGCGCAAGAGTCGGTCGGTGAGGGCAAAACTCCTCGACTTAGGACCGATCGGTGTCCGCGCTGGCTGGGGGAATTGCCCCCAGACTTACGTGCGCAGGAGTTGGTCGGCGAGGGTAAGGCTCCTCAGCTTAGGTCCGGTCGGCGTCCGCGCTGGCCTGGGGAATTGCCTCCAGACTTATGAGCGCATGAGTTGGTCGGCGAGGGCGAAGCTCCTCGACTCAGGACCGGTCAGTGCCCACGCTGGCGGGGGTAATTTCCCCCAGACTTATGAGCGCCTCCCCTCCAGCGAGGCGGCGGTCTTCATTCTTTTGCACCCTTAGTGAAATGTTGATTCCATCGAAGATTAAGAAAAGACAAAAGGGAATGCGATTGTACTCTTAAGAGTCCTGTCAGACTAGTACATTTGGAGGAAAGGAAAAAGGAAATGAAGCTAGACAGAGTGATGTAAACCTAGATAATCCACTTGGACTAGGCTACGA
The DNA here is from genome assembly GCA_030789695.1 of Scilla litardierei. Classification (NCBI taxonomy): domain Eukaryota; kingdom Viridiplantae; phylum Streptophyta; class Magnoliopsida; order Asparagales; family Asparagaceae; genus Scilla; species Scilla litardierei. The sequence goes on along the minus strand of JAULAV010004869.1, from coordinate 17,186 downwards.
CTGGGGGAGAGACCTCGCCCGCTCACTCTATGATGCGGAGGGGTCCTTGGACGGTGTTGATCTTCTTCCCCTTGTCCGGCTGCATGGAGGTCCCTTCTCTGTGGACCGGCTCGTCGGCTAAGCTCCTGGCGTGCCCCCGGCTCATCAGCTTCTCAATGTCCTTCTTTAAGTGCCAGCAATCTTCAGTGTCGTGGCCATTGTCCTTGTGGTACTTGCAGTACTTCTCCCCATTCTTCCCACCTCTTTTTGCCTTCGGTGGGGGGCGATCGGCGCGCTCTTCCTTCTGTACTTGAGCAAGGATGGCGTCTGGGGTGGCGTCCCTCGTACCTTCTCCACGCTGCCTGTTTCTCGGCCTCTTCTCGGTCCGGTACCCTTCGGGGCTGCCTCGTCCGCTGTCGCCGCGCTTGGTCCCTCGAGTGGCCTTTCCTGCCTCAGTGGCCAAGGCCTCCTCGGTCAACATGAAGCGCTCAGCCCTCGCCATGATCCCAGGGAGGTCCTTCGGGGGATCGTTGTGCAGAGATTTCTTAAGGCCTCTATGGCGCAGCCCTTTCTTAAGGGCCGTTTGGACCACAAGGTCGGGGGGGGCTGTTCACGTTCAGCCTTTCCGCATTGAAGCGGCGCATGAACTATCGGAGCGGCTCGGCCGGGCCCTGCACTATGTTGAACAGATGTTCAGCATCAGGCTTTATTTGCCTCCCCGCCATGAACTGTTTGCAGAACAGCTGGGTGAGTTCCTCGAAGATGTCGATGGAGCGGCTGGGTAGGCTACGGTACCAGGTCCTCGCCGCTCCTCTGAGAGTCGAATAGAAGCCCCGGTAGAGCAGGTCATCATCGGCTCCTTGGAAGGACATGTCCCCCTCGTAGTCCATCACATGGTTTCCCGGGTCTCCTATCCCGTCATACTTCCCCAGTGTCGGGATCTTGAATCGAGAGGGGACCCGCGCGTCGGTTATTCTCTGCGATAGGGGGCACCGGTCTCCGTGGATGCCCCCGGGGGTTCGACACCCGCCGGCCTCTGGTTCGTTTGGTGGTGGAGGGGGCACAGGCGCCGGTGGGGCTGGCTCCACGGCCCTCGCCACACTGGGGGCCGGGCTGACCCGGCGATCCCGGCTCCTCCGGCGGGAGCTCCCGCTCCGTCGTGATCGGTCTCTCGAGCGGTGTCGATCGCTTCTCCTGCGGTGGGACGACCGTGGCTGACGAGACGACGCGGTCACCGATTCATCCTCCGTGTCTTCGGTTTCTCTTCGGCTCCTTTCACGATAAGGGGAGGAGGCGCGTGATCTCGCCTGGCGGGAGCCGGACAATGTGAACCGACGCTCCGCGTTCGGTTTTTGGGTCCCGTGGTCGTCGACCACAGCGGACCGCAAGAGCGGGGGACCCCCCGCCCAGCGATGGCCATCGCCCAACGCGCCTCCGTTGGATGGCGCAGGGCCGACGAGCTGCTGTACCATCGCGACCAATGTCTGGAGGCTCGCGTTGGTCTCCTGGGCCAGGGCACGGAGCTGTCCCTGTGTGGCCAGTTCCGTCCCGCCGGTCTCTTCGATTGAGGGGGCGGGGTGATTGCTGTCGGGTGTGTCTTCAAGGTTGCCGTTGGGTGCGCCATTCCCCTCCTCCCGGATGGGGGGCATGCGTTTCCTTCTGTTGCTGGCTCGTGCCATTGCAGGTGCGGTTTGTTTCTTCGTGGGACAGTTCGTTCCCACAGACGGCGCCAGATGTTTCAGAGTGTTTTCTCACTACAAATTCGTTGACCGTGGACAACCCGGTCAACGTGGTCAATGGGCTCGCTTGGGTCCCTTGGGTGTGTCGAGTAGGTGCAGATGAGGCGTGAGTCGGAGCTGCAGACGACGTGGAGCGCGTCGACTGGGCCGAATCGGGGTCCTCGGTCGTTGGTAGGGCGAGGGGAAGCCTCGGCCCGGGTTGAGACGCTCGGCCTCGGTCGGACGTGCTCGGCCTCGGCGGTCGGGCGACGAGGGGTAGCCTCGATCGTCCAGCTGGTTGCGTGATCGGTGAGGGGCGGAGGGGAAGCCTCGGCCCGTGGATCAGCTGTCCTCCTGCGTAGACGAGAACGCTCGTCAGGGGGCCGGACCTTGGGTCTGGCCAAATCCCCTCCGATGCCTAAGTCAGACAGAGATCTGAAAGAGGAGGCCCGGCGGAGACGGTCGACTCGTGATGAGATCGGAACGGCGTCTCACGGCGCGAGCGGGGGAGGAAGGAGATGAAATGGGGGAACTAGGTCGTTGATGGAGTACCTTAGGTTTTAGATACCTGAGAAGCGGTCCCTCGTCCTGTCGTCTTCCTAGCCCTTTTATAGACCTCCTGCCGTGATTGCCCCCGTCCCACGTCGCTCGTCCGCCCTCGATCATGCCCCCTCAATCTGCCCCCCGGTCGCCGCTCCCTGCGCCATGCCAGCACCTCCCCATAACAGCCATTAAGTGGTAACGGGATCGGGGGAACGGTTATTGCTGGAGTGGGTGAGTGATTCGTGCGCTATCGGGGTCGGGTCGGATCGATATTTGGGGACCCTCTACGGGGCTTCGTCGGGCGGGCCTGATCGCGCAGATGGGCTTCCGATCGGCGGTCGGGCATCCAGGCTCGTAGCTTTCGGGCTTCGTTCGGTGGGCTGTGCTTTTGGGCCTAGGTTGTTGGGCCTTCGTAAAATATACGTATCACAAATGAACAACTATTATAGCGTCGCTGTTTTGGTCTTTTTCATTTTAAGCACTTATATAAGTTAGCTAAGCATGATCTTGTTAAAGGTTTTTTGAAAATTGTTTTTAGTAAGAAAAAATTTTGTGATTGATACCAAAGAGGTAAACGAAGTAAATCGTCTTTCAAACTTAAAGAAGGCATAACTTCTAAGAGGCCCCCAGAATTATTTCATCTAGATTTATTTGGGCCAACTAGAACCGCTTCTTTAGGTAATGCTCATTATGGATTAGTTGTCGTTGACGACTTCTCTATACTTACTTGGGTTTTATTTTTAACCAATAAAAATGAAGCTTTTGAAGAGTTTACTATATTTGCAAAGAAAATTCAAAATTTCTTAGGATTTACCATTACCACTATTCGTAGTAATCAGGGAGAAGAATTTAAGAATGAATGTATCACTAAGTTTTGTGATGACAATGAGATTACTCACAACTTTTCTTTTCCTCGCGCACCACCACAAAATGGTGTTGTTGAGAGAAAGAATATAAACCTAATAGAGTGTGCCCGAACCATGCTCCATGATAGTCATCTTGGACAACAATTTTTGGCGAGGCGGAGCACACGACATGTTATATGCTTAATAGGATCCTAGTAAGGCCACGAACGAACAAAACTTGTTTTGAATTATTTTATGAAAAGAAACCGCAAGTTTAATATTTTAGAGCTTTTGGTTCAAAATGTTTTATAAAGAACAACTTTGGTAACTTAGATAAATTTGGGCCAATATCCGCTGAAGGAATTTTTGTTGGATACTCCACACGTAGCAAAGCCTACCAGATATAGAACAAAACCTCTTCAACGATCGAGGAATCACTACACCTATCATTTTATGAAGATTTTGATATTCCTTATGTTGTTGTTGATAGTGTAGATGTTTTATATGATTCCATTAGTAATGTTAAAACTAATGATTCTATTATTGCGACTAACAATACTAATGAAATTGTTGATGATGTTCCAAGTGATCTGGGTATTTCCAAAGCTTATCCGACCGTTCGTAATCACCCACATGACCAAATAATTGGAGATATTTGTGTGGGTATATGTACAAGGTCAAGAATTGATGAATTCTCTCATTGTGCATTTGTCTCTACCATTGAGCCAAAAAAATCTAAGAAGCGTGTGAGGATAGCTCTTAGATAGTTGCAATGGAAGAAGAACTCATGCAATTTGAGAGAAATAAAGTTTGGGAGCTCGTTCCTCTTCCAAGTGGTCACCAAGTGATTGGGACCAAGTGGATTTTAAGAACAAGACCAATGCAAACGAGGTCATCACAAGGAATAAAGCAAGGTTAGTAGCTCAAGGGTATCGGCAAGAGGGGATTTCGAAAAATCCTTTGCCCTCGTAGCTAGATTAGGAGCTATTAAATTGCTTTTATCTTTTGCATCCCATAAAAATTTTAAATTATTTCAAATGGATGTTAAATTGCATTTTTGAATGGTACTGTTAATGAAGAAGTTTATGTTTCTAAACAACCCGGTTTCATTCATGAAAAATTTCCAAACCATATTTTCAAACTTAAGAAAGCGTTATATGGCTTGAGACAAGCTCCTAGAGCTTGGTATGATCGACTCAAAACCTTTCTTTTGGATTTAGGTTTTAAAATGAGTGAAGTTGATTCAACTCTTTTTATTAAAGAGTATGAAAATGACATCATGTTAATTCAAGTTTATGTAGACGATATAATATTTGGTTTTACTAACTTTAATCTTTGCCAAGAATTTTCGAAGTCCATGAAGGATGAATTCGAAATGAGCCATATGAGTAAGCTCAACTACTTCCTTGGACTACAAATTCGGCAAATGAAGGAAGGAACTTTCATACATCAAACAAATACACCAGGGAGCTTATCAAGCGATTCAGGATGGAATCGTCTTCAAGCAAACGGACTCCCATAAGTACGACAATCCTTCTACATAAGGATGAAAACGAAAAAGATGTATCATTTGATACAACCATGTTGACTGGGCCCAAAGAAGTCAAGTCAACCATGACCAGTCAACCAACCCACTATGGCCTTGGGCTCCAGGCCCAAGGACTTCACGGGCGGGTCGTGCTTCTCCACCCAAGATGAAGGCCTAAAAGACCCCCGCTATCTGTAGTGGAGGAAATCTCTCCCCAAACCAAGGGAGCACTCGCAAATATGCAACCACTCAATGCCATCACTTCACATTCATGGCCATCACTCCACCTTCATGGCATTCATCCCTTCATAAAACGTGGCAAGTATTGGGGTCAACATTCTCTACTTAGCATGTCCCAATCAATAATGGCCATCATGGCCCATTACATCGGGGGGATGACTCGTCGATATGAAGAGGGGAGATGCATCATCTCAAAGGGCCGATCTCCGAGATCTAAAACAGAGGTATCGGTATAGCACTTCCTCACACCTTCTTCCACCTTTCACATTTCTCCTCCATAGCTTGGCTCGAGGAATCACACTTGGTCTCTCTCTGAACCAAGCTCGGTCCCACCGAGCTTCCTTTAGACTGCATCTGACTTAGGCATTGGAGGGGAATTGGTCGGAACCAAGGTCCGACCCCCTTGACGAGTTCATCACTTTACAGATCAAAGGAAACGTCACTGCCGTCGAAGCTTTCCTTTGACATACCATCGCTAGGATCCGAACACCCTCGTGCCAGAGCCCGTTCATTCGACCAATTTCAGAGGTTGTTGTCCCATCGAGGCTACCCTCGGTGCACCGAAGCACGGATTTGTGCCATCCTGATCAAGTCAACGTTCGTCCGACCGACTTCAAAGGCCGTCTCCATCTCATGTGACAACGACGATCTCCGGGCCTCCAGACTATCAACCAGTGGTAAGGAAACACCCCGAAACATCTGGTGCCATCTATGGGAAACTAGTCAACACTCACGTCATCAACCACGTCGATAACGATTTGTTTCGCTAATCAAAGAGGATAAAGACCAAATCCCAATGGAGCGACAGTTGTCACCCTCGCTCCCAAGCACTGCTCCCCCATTCAGAGTCTGGTTAGAACCCTTCCCCCCCTTTTCAAAACTCTATCCTTATTTGGTGGCTTCCCAAAATAAAGAAATTTCTTGAGACCGCTCCGATTGAGGAGAGCATCAATAGTTTTCTCGGTGAATGAGAATGGTGTCATCGTCGGCAAACGGTTCGTTGGTGAGGAGCTCCCCGAACCTGGAGCCGCCCTCGAGCCTCTGTCCCTAAGAGTCACAGATGACCACATATTGAGCGACGAGCTCTGCCTGTTATGCCATCCCTAGCTGCCTGGAACCATTTATGCCATCCCCGAGGCCTGCTTGATGTGGAAAGGCTCGATTGCGACCCATTAGATCGGCTCGTCACGTAACTCATCTTCTTGAACTGACGAGCATGGCACAAGAATGAGGATGCAACGTAGTCGTTGGGGATGATGACCATGTGTGGGTTCTAGTTTGCCTTCTCCTCGATCCTCGAGTTATAAAGTTCTTAAACTATTCGACCCCGGGGCTTGGTTGTCACCCACCGATGGGGATTTGCTCAAAAACAGATTGGGATCTCTACCCTGAGCTCGGTTTCTCTCCCTCAACTGCTTGGAAGACCTCCTCTGCCACCGACAAGGGACTACAACCTCACTGCCAGAGCCCATCGAGCTGCCCCCCCGAGTGGCCATACATGTCGAACCTGAAAGGCAGCCGATCCAGCTGATCAGAGCACCACCTTCGTAGGGATGGAAACACAACTGTTCCGAGCAATGCTCACCTTGAAAAGAGCTCATCGACTACTGGACCAAGCTTCTGCTGATCCGACGGTGGATGCTCTATCGACCCACTGATCTCGGATGCCCCGAACCAGCCGTTCCAAAGCAACGACTTACGGAGCGTGCACACTGACTGAGATGTTGACGAAGCAGATCTATCCCTGTCACCCTGCCTAGGAATGGCTTATGTCATCCATGACTGCTGCAAGGCTGAGTGCTATGTCACCGGATAGACGATGCCCGCAAGCCGTTTGACAAAATGCCTGATGAAAATCTGGGCATATAATCTGGTCCAGCACTCATCCAAGAGCAGAGCGCTAGCCAAGTCTCACCATCTCCGAGGTAGGAGTCATCTTGCTCGTTGATCTGCCTCCCCTGCTGGACCGGCTGGGGTCTTCCACCAAGCTTGCCGAAATGAGCTGTCGTTTGATTCTTGGAGTAGCCATATCCGAGCTTGCGGAGCACATGTCCTCAAGCTTAGGCTCTTCTCGGAATTGAGATCACGTCTTCCTCAAAGCTCAACTGCTTGATGTGTTGAATCGGATGTGTTGAGAAGCAGTACGATTCAAGGGTTGGAGATGGTCCTGCTGTGCTACAATTGCAAGGATGGGGTCATTCACACCATCAATTGGGACTTTCCAGAATTTTGTCTAGCTTCTATCTCTCCAACAGGGGACATGTTGCTGTCTTATCATCATTGGCACGTGCAATCCAAATGCTAGTCTAAGCTCCTTCCCTTCTCTCTGCCATTGGATGCTCAATTACCCAAGCTACCGTTTGGACACCTTCCTGGTTTGACGGGCGATCAACATGTTCATGTAGGTCATCGGCCAGATTCTTCTCAGAATCGGCATTGGGTTTGGAGATCAGGTCGCTGACGTTATCAACTAATTTACCGAGCGGCTCCCTCGACCCCCGCTGCTGTACTGGCCTCCTTGGTGTTTTTAGGGGATATATTCCTGCCACGTACAAACCTTCACCTGAGGAGTGAAGGGAATCAATCGCACCCCAAGCACTGTGCTCAACCAAGCTCAGTTAAGTGATCGTTCTATCCCTCTTCTGGAATTCGATACAGCAGCCTCTCTTTTTATGAATGTGCTTCTCTCTCCTTCCATAATAAATTCCTTGGCCATCAAACCTTCACCTGAGGAGTGAAGGGAATCAATCGCACCCCAAGCGTCATGCTCAACTAAGCTTAGTTAAGTGATCGTGTTATTACTCTTCTGAAATTCGATACATCAGCCTCTATTTCTATGGATGTGCTCCTCTCTCCTTCCATAATAAATTCCTTGGCTCTCTTCTGATCCACTACTGATTTTGCAAGATGAAGCTTAAATCCAAAGCGACGGCGGCCGTGCCGGTACCATTTCCCCACTCAAAACTGTGATTGCATCGAATGCAAGCCTTGATTCATAGGGGCCTTATGGACTGAGGCACAAACGGCAAGCATCCACAGACTCAATACAGTGGGCTTGACCAAGAGTCCTTTTTCTTTGTCCCAAGCTCTGACAGAATGAGCTTCGACCAAGGAATCATTTTGCCGTCACCTTCGAGCTTCAACCAAGATTTGAGCTTCAACCAAAAGCTTTGACCAAGACACGTCTTGGATGTCGACGATCGAGCTTCATCAGCCCTTGGTCCCATCATTCTCAAACTGCGACCCAGGCTCGTTCTTGCCTTTTTTTCTCATGCGAGCGATCCCTGTCAAACTCCGAGCTTCGATGGATAGCTCAAACCGATCTATACAACCAAAATTGAGCTCCGGAGTGGATCATTCAAGCTCTGTAGACTCCTCCATTGTTTAGTGCCATGGACTCCTCCTTCGTCCGGTCGAATCCGTTGATCAACACAAGCTTCGCCCCTTATTCCGACTCGAAGTCTCAAACCCAAGCTAATATCAATTCATTTGCTTTGGGTGTTAAATGAAAGTGGCTGCGAGAATAGGGCAAATCTGTTCTTGAATAGTTTTGGGCTGTTGGGTCTTAAATGGAAGATTGCATTTAATCTCATCTTCCCCTTTGCCCTCCAGCGACCAGACCGTGTCAAGCATCCAAGTTGTCTTGTCGAGCCTCCACGCTGAGCATCTGAGGCTCCTTGCCAAGCATCCGTGTCGAGCATCCAGGATGAGAACAACCAGACGAGGTCGACCCAGGAAGAAGCCAGGTAGACGATGTCGACCTAGAAGGAGGCCAAACAGTCCAGGCTAACCGACCCAGGAGGAGGTCGACTAGACGAGGCCGACTCGGGAAGAGGCCGACCGGCCAAGGCTCACCCCAATCCATCCCCTTGGACGATCTTCCGAACAGACAAGGTTGATCGATGAAAGGAAGCCAATCCATGCAACTGACCTGTACCGACATGATCTCCAACTACTCGAGTTCGCCATCTCCCTAGGCGAACCCGAGACATGGAGGGGGCAATGATAATGTACACAGGAGGACCCTACTACCTTCGCCTTTCAAACTCTCCCGATGTTACAGAAAACTCAGACGATGGCACAGAACCTCTGCTAACCAGAATGGAGCTTGAGCTAAAACTGGGATCCAGACAAGAGCTGGGAACGGTTAGCCGACCCACTCTTTCCTCGGTCGTAAGTTGATCGGCCACTCCCCTTGCCACAGAATGAACGGATCAATTGTAAGGCTGGATGCAACTCCCCCAGCAGGCCGACCCACTCCTTCGTCGACTGTAAGTCGAGAGACAACTCCCCTCGCAACCGAACAAATAGATCGGTCGTAAGGCTGGGGCCACTCCCCCAACTGGTCGACCCACTCCTTCGTCGGTCGTAAGTCAAGGGGCAACTCCCCTTGCAACCGAACGAACAGATCAGTCGTAAGGCTAGGGGCCACTCCCCCAGCTGACCGACCCACTCCTTCGCTGTCCGTAAGTCGAGTGCAACTGCCCTCGCAACCGAATGAACAGATCGGTCATAAGGCTGGGGGCCACTCCCCCAGCTTGCCGACCCACTCCTTCATCGGTCGTAAGTCGAGGGGCCACTTTCTTTGCCACCGAACGAACAGATCGGTCGTAAGGCTGTGGGCCACTCCCTAGCTAGCCGGACCACTCCTTCGTCGGTCGTAAGTCGAGGGGCCACTCCCCTTTCCACCGAACGAACAGATCGATCGTTCCTTTTTCAATTAAGATGGGATGACCCTTTGATTAAAAGAATGATCAATAATATTAAGGTATATTGCTTTCTACTTAGACTGATAGATCCAAGAAAAATTGCTCTATCTTCAATTCAAAAAGGAGAGATACATCTGGATGCAATGTTGATTCAGATAGCCCTAACTCTTACGGAATTGGTACAAAAAGGAATATTTATTATCGAACCAATTCTTCTATCTATGAAGAGGGATGGAAAATATATTATATATCAAACCATAGATATTTCATTGGTTGACAAGAAAAAGCACCAAATTAATGGAAAATGCATAATAAAAAATACCAATGTCGATAAAAAGAATTTTGATAGATCCGTTACACAACACAGCAATACACTTGTGAATAGAAACAAAAATCATTATGATTTCTATGTTCCTGAAAATATTCTATCTCCTAGACGTCGTCGAGAATTGAATCTAATTTGTTTCAATTCCAGAATAGGCATGAAAAGTGATTTGATTGATGGGATTTGGTATGATACTTATGCGATTGATATTCAAAATTTCTTCTTAGAACATATTGATTTGACCCCATAAGCGGGACCACCGCCCAATAGTATGTTGCCACCAAAAGTAGAACCATGTATTTCTTCCAAAGAATCTCCTAATTGTTCCAGAGCAACTAAAAAGAGATTCTTTAACTAGAAAGAATTCAGTTCAGATGTATGATACATATCCAGATGTTTTTGCAAGGAGTGGGTCGGCCGTAAGTCGAGAGGCAACTCCCCTCGCAACCGAACGAACGGATCTGTCGTAAGGCTGGGGCAACTCCCTAGGTGGCCGACCCACTCCTTCGTCAGCCGTAAGTCGAGGGGCCACTCCCCTCACCACCGAACAAACGGATCAGTCGTAAGGCTGTGGGCAACACCCCCAGCTGGCCGACCCACTACTTTGCCGGTCGTAACTCGAGGGGCCACTCCCCTCGCCACTGAACGAACGGATCGATCATAAGGCTGGATGCCACTCCCCTAGCTGGCCAACTGATCACTCCGTATTTTACACCTTTTTTCTACATGTTTGCATGCCATTTAGATCGCTCAAATTGTGTTTTTTTCACGTTTATTCGACAATATTGCGATGCTTTTCACGATTTGTTATTTTTGTCGTATTTTAAGAGATTTGGAGCGATTTGGAGTGATTCTGAGATGCTCCCACTCCGGAGTGTCACCGACGACTCTCTTGAGGGGTATTTTGCTATTGGAGAGGAGTGGAAGGAGAAAGAACGTCGTAGGAGCGACGAGGGAGCGAAAATATGAAGTTTGGGCATTTTGAGCATTTCACTCGGCCTAGTGAAGGAGTCACTCGGCCGACCATCGTAAGCCCGCTCGGCCGGCCGGATCGGACACGCAACAGAGCTATATCAGCGTGCACTCGGCCGAGCATCGCCATGTCACTCGGCCGAACCACGGAGACCCACTCACCCGAGTGGCATCAAGACGATGGCAGCAAAATTCCCAGACTTACTATTTTTGTACAGTCAATTTCCGAGTCCTCGTCCGCCCAAGTGACAAACGACGTCCGCCCGAGTGAAGAACGCCCATCGGCCGAGTGAAGAAAAGTCACTCGGCCGAGTGACTCCCGAGGAGACGACCCCCAAGACCCCCAACTCTCTGTTCTTGTACAGGGTTCGTCACTCGGCCGAGTGACATTTGTCACTCGGCCGAGTGAGCCGCGCTGCCTGTAGCGTAAACTGCGATTTTGAGGCTGCGCAGGGGCATTTTTGTCAGGATTTTTTGGGCGATTTTGGGGGTATTTAACCCCAGTTTTTAACCTAGTTTAGAGAGCTTTTTCAGAACTTTTTGCAGCCTTTTTAGATTAACTTTTTAGGGATTAGATTTAGCTTTTAGGAAGGAGAGAAAATTGTTATTTTGTTGGATGCTATCTTGTTCTTCATTGGTTTGTCTCTCTTTCCCTCAAAAACTCAATTTTTATTGATATTTTAAATATTGCTATGAATTCCATTGATTTTGATTGTGAATTTCTATTGCATTATATTATGAATTGTGAGTAGTTTCATCGTCTTAGGGCGTAGGGATGAACCCTACGAACCCTATTTCTAATTTGTGATGAATTGGTGAAATTCTTGCTAGAATTGACTAGGGTTAGTTTGGGATTGCTATAATACGAATAGCTAGGGATTCATACCGATTGGGATTTGCAAGAGATTGGATCCCAACTCGATAGGAAGCCCTAGAAATTCGAATTGGGTTGCAATTGAATTTCTCCGGAATCGGTTTGTAAGAGATTGGATCAAAACTAGGGTTTTCGATTGCAATTCTATACCAATACCCGTTTGCAAGAGATTGGACGGGTAGGAACTATCCCAACCTAGGTCGTAGCTCGAGTTTGCATGAGAGTGGGCTCGAGATACGATTGAACGATGATGTTGTTCTTCACGCTAGTTTGCCTAGGTTAGGGTTTGCAAGAGATTGGACCCTACCCTAGGTTTGCTATAGACCGGCAATAGCGAGAGAGCGTGAGCTTGGTTCTACATTTAGTTGCAACTAGTTCACCCGAATTTCAAGTCTAGCAATTGTTAAACCTACGAGTCACAATGATGAGATACGGCGAGTAGCGGGGATTCCTTACCCCTAGGCGTCTTTATTAATTTGTTTCTTCTTTTATACAATTGAACGACTGTGACCGCATTACTGTGAACGTTTCTCGACTTTTCTTATAGCCAGGCGATTGAAGAAGACACGGTTATTAGGCCTCCCTGTGTTCGATACCCGCTCGCCGCTACACCGTGTGCTTGCGGTAAGACTACAGTGTCGCCGCTCCGGGACGTGTATCCGGGGCGCGATCAAGTTTTTGGCGCCGTGTGCCGGGGAGGGCATTTTGACGGAGTTCGATTTGGATCACCCGGTTACTTCTCTTCAATTTCTTTCTTTATTTCTTCATTCTTTTCTAACTCTGTTTACAGCCTTATTTTGCAAGCTCCCCCGAAATTTTCCACGAGATCTTAACAGGTAAAATGGGGGATGCAATTCCAATGACTGAGTCTGGCCAGGGAGATGATGAATCTTTTGCTGAGCTTCTTAAGGAACTAATTGATGAGGTCCACGCTACCGGAGCTTTTTGTCACGCCCCGCTTCCCAAAAATATGGAGGCGAAGCGTGAGAAGGTCCGCTCAGACTTGAAGCTGCAAAGCTGCAAGTCCGATAAGCGTCAATCAAATTTAAAACTGCAGGTCCTTGCAACGCGAACGAAACAAAGATAATAATAATGAATTGAGACAAAAGAAATATCTCAGAATATCCATAAAATAAGTTTTAACATCACAGAAAAGCCACCAGGCTGAAGAAAAGAGAGTCTAAAGGCCCAAACATGGCCAACAAAAGTACAGCGTAAAAAACAAAGGTGCCACGCACCGACAACTAACAACAGAACCTAAAACAAAAGAAGCTCAGCAAAAACACCAAGAAAGGTCTCCGGTGTCCATAAAACTCCTCCTGGGCAAACATGGACTCAGGCTCAGCGTCAGCAAAACACCACGTACACAGCAACGGTCTCGGGCTCAGGGTCTAACATGTGACACCCAAAAGAGCAAGGGGCACATGTCAGCAAGTCTACAAGAGACTTGTGCAAGGAAACTGAAAGTAGGTAAAAGTAAAGCAACCTAGCAGTTCTAGCATGATGCAATGACATGGCAGTTAAAGAAATGAGTGCAACAGGTAAAGTAAGGTAAAGTAAAGTACGAGCATGGCATTTAAACATGGCATGGATGACAAGTACTACATGAATCATTCACAAGACAAGTACAAGACAAGGAAAGTAAGCACCTCGTGCACAGAGATTCCGCCTGCTGGCTAGAGTGGCTGATCGGGCCACTCCTAAGCTCAGGTGGCCGTTTATCCCTACCCCTCCACGTGTATCGAGCCAGGGCCTTACCCCCGAACGGTAATGCTCGCTTCTGGATCACGAGCCAGGAAGTGTTTTTAACAAGTATGGCATAGGGGTGCACCTAGCCGGACCAGGAAACCGGGCATTGGCTTTTGACCAACACATGAGGCCCGTTCCCCGGAAGTAGTATTCAAGGATTACAAGTATTGTAGCGTGTGCTACGAATGCAACAATCAACTTGGATGAAATGTAGAATGCAATGCATGGCAGTTAAAAGTGCGTACAGATAAGGAAAGTAAACGTGACAGTTTAGCATGCATGAGCAACAAGTTTAAAGGGTTGGATCTAGCTTCGTTGTCAAGCTAGATCAATTAGGTGACGGATCTAGTTTCGTTGTCAAACTAGATCAAGTAGGCGTCTAGCCAGCTATCATTTCACTGACTAGTCTCTTTTACGCTGAAAACAAGGAAGTGGCCTAAAAACATGGCCCTACACAAGAGTTGGCAAGTTTCACTTGCCTGCAAGTACAACGTCTGAGCACACCGTCCAATGAGTCCAAAATCACAATTATCCTACGTGCACCAGTCCACCGGCCTAAAGTCCAATTTATTAATCTTGATTAGTGAATTTAAAACATTTAAAATACTTTAAAAACATCAATTTTAGTCTTGATTAACAGGCAATTGGGTTGGGGGTCCTAGGGGTGCAAAGCGTTACCTCAACACGACGAGAAAGCTACACCGGCGTCAGGTAGCGACGCCGGGCGTTGGAATAATAATATCACGCTCCAAGTCCAGATTCCAATTAGATTCCTTGCTGGAAGTTTCAGAGCAATCAACTGGAGCGACGATTCCAGATTCCAAAGCTAGCACGTGCGACGACGGGCTACGGCGTGTCGCAACGTCGTACGCGGCAAATCGTCGGAGAGAAAACACCTAGGTGGGGCCCACAGTAGTCCTAGGGACCTTTGGGGGACCCACAATACCTCTGGAGAACTTGGGGGGCCCACGGTGGCAAGTGGTGCGACGGGTGCGGGGTTGCGACGAATGGCTCTCGGTCGTACAGCCTCGGTGCGGGGGATTCCATCGGTCGGGCACTAGGGATGTGAGGGTTGCAGCGTTTGGGGTCGGTGCGGGCCTTGGTGCGGAGAGATCTGTCGGTCGGTGCAGGGGACAGAACCGGTCGGGCGCCTTGGATGCGGGGTTGCAATGTTGCAACGCGTGGTGATGTGGGCGTGAGCGGGCGGGGGCTTCGGTCAGGCATGGAGGAAGGCGGGGTGCGGAGCGGGCTTGGTGCGGACGGCTGTGCGGAGCGGGGTGCGGGCTTGAGCTCTCGGTCTGACCGAGAGCTCCTCTCGGTCGGTGCGGAAGAACAGAGCGGAGCGGTGCGGGCCAAGCTGGGTGCGGGGGCGGACAGCGGTCGGAGCGGAGATTTTGGCCTCGTTTCTTCGGTCGTGCGGCAGCTGTTCGTCGCAACGTTGCGACGAATCGTCGCAACGTCAAATTTGAGTTTTGGAAGCGGCTAGGGTTATTTTCTTGCGAAAATAGGTCTTCCTAAAGGTTGTTTATATAGTGTAGATGGGTTGACTAGGTCTAGGGCTAATCCTAATGAGATTAGGAGTTTAAAATAATTTAAAAATTCAAATCTCATCATCTCCAACTCACCCAAGGCTTAGGTGGTGCCCAAATGAGCTGGAAATTGGCTCAAAAATTATTTAAAACGTTTTAAACTCAAATAAATTTTCTTTGGCCGAAATTAATATAAAAATTAATTATTAAAAATATTATAGACCTTGTTAAAAATATAAAAGTGGTCAAATGAACTCCAAAAATTATAAAATAAATATCGGGGTGATCGTGATGACAAAAGTGAGCTAACTAAGAAGATGGATCTCAATTTCGACGTCGGACGACGAAACTAAAAATAGAAACGTCTCCCGTCAAAAGTGAGAATCGCAACGTCTCATCCAATAAGGTTAAATTGTGGGAAAACGACTCGAGAAACGTCATTCCAATTTAGTGCCACTATTTAATACTCTCAGAGACGTTCACAACGGCATATCACACGAAAGTGTTCACAAACAAACAAAGTCTAAAATAAACACGTGCACGGACAAAAGCACGTGCACGAACAACGTACCACGAAAAGTGGTCGTTACACTTTTGCTATTAATATCGAGGACCCCGTCGAACAATTGTTTGCTAGCTTTGTGATGGATCAAATCTCCCCAGATGGGACTATTGGGGGCGATATCAGAGTTGATGTGACGACAAGCTATATTTTGAAGGCGATAGAACATGTGTCGAAGAGTATATAAACATACATCCTTTATGTAACTACTACTTACCTAGTACAAAACAATAGTTCAGATACTCACATAAGGATAGTCTCACACTTAGTAAATACAATCATTGCTCTACGTATAGATAGCTACCTATGCACAACCAACATGGGTATACTACTCCCTAATATTTCCTAGTATTCATCCAACACCAAACCCATCAACACATGCAGTCACACCATACCATTTGTAAATCAAATTTTACTATATCTAATATATATTCACTACTACCATATTTTCACAATATATAGTCATTCAAATGCATGCAAATATTTCACCACGTATTCACATCACACACGGTCCTGTAACTATATTTACGACACGCCACATATACCATAGTCACCAATAACTATAACTTAAGCACATACTTACCCGTGCATGGTGCACACCCATGCACGCTAACATTTCATTTACGCATACCAATCATATCATTATATAACTAGCACGCCTACACACCTAGTTTTAGCTAGTACACATACGTTCACACGAGCAAGTCCTTAGTAATTAGCTATACCACAAGACCAACACCTATAACTATATACTGGTGTAGCGACCCACAATCATGTGTGTAACACAACCAGGCACAAACACTTCTATCACTATACATACATCAAACATTGCTATATTCAAACTACAAACATACATTCAATATACTTAGAGTATACCCACTCAAGCTTGAGTGAGACTCAGTACACATATCAGAATATTCGTAACACGGCATTCATACCTATACCAATACCACTCCAATATTTATACGTCTACCAATACAACCATACACATACCTTAAGTCAATCACACTTAATATTTAGTCAGGAAATACTCACGTAGTTCAATCATTCTATATACCATAATAATAATACAGGCATCAGCACACGTATATTTATACTACACTCCTTAATACAAACGCGTTCATCGTATAGTCACGCATATGTAACATATATATATTCACACCATAGCCTACTACCTATAATTAGTACACCAACACTTATTCATACCTAGTCAAGATGTGCAATAGTCGTGTATACCTCACGGTATGCACTCATGCAACATCCCATAGAAGCAAGCAATACCAATCAAAATTATAATCCTACTATCATATGCATATCACCTATAATACTCAGGCAACAAAACGTAACTACTTACGTCTAAGCACAATACATATCTACCTACGAACACATACTCACACGTACTAGCATATGGGTCACTCAATAGGCCTACTTTCTTATCTATACGTTCACCTATTAGTATCACACCTAGCATACACATAGCTTTACCAATCACTTATTTCAACCATTATAAGTATCTCTAATTACATACACTCCATCAGATATCCCCACACTAATTCTTATATACACAAGCATCCCTAGTATGGTATAGCTAACCACACCCAAATCTATAAATA
>JAULAV010004868.1:0-89001 GCA_030789695.1 Scilla litardierei | reverse complement strand
GCTCCTGTTGGCCAGTCTTCCGTGCCTGATCATGTGGAGATCCCTGATGCTGCTGGTGTTTTTCATCAAAGCGAAAGGCTCATGTGTGTCCTTCTCGTCGCTCTGCCAGACTGTTGTTCTGTTGCTATCGCTGCTCTTCGGACTCCACTTCATTTAGATTGACTGATGCAGCTCTGCCTCTACTCACCCTAGGACTTCTTTTTGTTAGGGTTTGAGTGTCTGCATGTATTCCTTTTTGGGTTGTGTGAACCTCTGGATGTTGTTATACTATTAGGAGTTAGTCTCTTTTTGTACTCCTGGTATACCTTTGGCTGCATAGTAGAGTAAATTACTGATGGATGATAGTGTATATGGAGTGGTTTGATACACTTTTGTACTCTTTATATATATATATATATATATATATATATATATATATATCTATATTATAAAACAGGGATGTTATCATGGGTTTTTGGATAAGAGAAATTGGATAAGAGATATTGGTTATGTGTATATTTGTAAGTGGATATGTGTATTTGTTGTATGTATAAGAGATTTGGTTAAGAGATAATGGATAAGAGATATTGGTTAAGAGATATTGGTTATGTGTAATTGGGTGTGTTGTTTGTAGAGATTGGGTTATGTGTAATTGGGTTTGAGAAATTGAGATATGAGAAATTGGGAAATTGAGTTATGAGTAAATTGGTGTAAGAAATCGTTTTTAAAATTTTAATCCCATCACCTCTGCTCGAAATGGGAGGGAAAATTTTTAATCCCATCACGATTGAGAGGGAAAATTTTAATCACATCACGGCTTGAGAATTATCTTCTATGCGCGCCAAATGAAAGCAGTGCATTTTGATCTTAAGCCCCCTCTTCTACCTCCACGCCATCATCTTCTACCTCAGCTCAAGCCCCCTCTTCTACCTCAGCTCCTCCAGCTCAACGCATCTTAAGCACTTCACGGTTTGACCCCCTCTTCTACCTCAGCTCCTCAACACATCACGGTTTGAGCTCACTCAACGCATCTTTTCTTTTACTCTTTTCTTTTAATTTATTTCACCCCAAATTTTTTAATTTATCCTCTTATTTCAGCTTTGTGAGCTTTGTGAGGTTGAGAGCTTCATCACGTCATCTGCACAATTGGTAAGATTCCAAGAGTGCTCTTCATATTTGAATTTTAACAGGACAAAGCTCTTCAATGTTGCTACTCCCTGTTGGTTAATGACTGTTGGGTTTAGTTAATTTTTGAATGTTGGGTTTGAGTGACAGGATTGGTGAGAATGTTGGGTGAGAATGTTGGGTGTGAATGTTGGGTTTGAATTGGTGAGAATTATCAGTAGTCATCCATTCCAAATCAATAATGTGACTGCAAACAGGAAAATGTTTATATGATATGTGATTCCAATAAATCTATAAATTTGGATGTGATAATGTCAATGTGTGATATGTGATAGCATATGTGATAATGTCAATGTGTGATATGTATGTGATGCCTGTGTGAGTGGTTAGCTATACCTATGGTGTGATATATATATGTGATAATGTGATAATGTGATATGTGATAGCATATGTGATAATGTCAATATGATAATGTTTATTATTTATCAGTGAATTTGGAATACAATATTGAATTTGGAAAATGTTTATTGGAATACATTATTGAATTTGGAATACAGGAATGGATGACTGCAAACTGGAAGTGAACATTTTCCTATAAACATTTTTGAATACTGGACATTATTGAATTTGGAATGGAGAGCTTTGTCACTTCCAATTTCAAATGTTTACAGGAAAATGTTTGCAATAGAGATTTGGATTGAACTTGAATAGAGATTGAACTTGAATAGAACTTAAATTTGGATGTTTTCAATATTTCTTCATTCAAGTTCTTGAATTGAACTTAAATTTGTATTGAACATCTATTGCATTAGATGTTTGCAATAGAGATATTCTGTGTAGATGTTTGCCATTGAACTTGAATTTGCAATTGATGTTCAATACAAATTTAACAATTTTGATTTACATAGAGTTTTTGTATAGTTTTTGTAAACATCCAAACATCCAAACAGTTTTTGATGTTTGGATGTTTGCAAAAACAATTGCAAACATCCAAAAATGATAGTTCTTCATTCATCTATTGTTTTTGTTTGTAATAGTTTTTGCATCCAAACAGGATATCACCAATAATTATTCCAAACTCAGATTTGGAAACAATTGAACTATTAGAATAGATCTTCATGTTTGGAGTTTGGAAACATGAAGAACATGTTTGGAGTTTGTAAACAATTGAACTATTAAAATGATAGTTCTTCATGTTTGTGATATCCTGTTTGGATGTTTGGATGTTTGTATAGTTATTCCAAACAATCAACAATTCTTCATGTTTGGATGTTTTGCAATAGATGAATGAAGGACAATAAAAAATCACATCCAAAATTGTTCAATACATCACTTCTATCACAAAGTTCATCAGAATAGTTCTTCATTCATCTATTCTATAGTTTTTGTTTGTAATAGTTTTTGATGTTTGGATGTTTGCAAAAACAATTTGAGTATGATAGTTTTTGATGTTTGGATGTTTGGATTGATCATTCATCAATTTGATGTTTTGATGTTCTGCATATCCAAATTCTGAATTTAAAGTGATAGCTTCTCACCTCAGTTTTTGATGTTTGAACTATTGCAAACATCCAACTATTTTGAATTTAAAGTCAAAGCTATCAAATTCTGCATATGGATGTTTGGATGTTTGCAAAAACAATTGAACTATTGCAAACATCCAACTATTTTGAATTTAAAGTCAAAGCTATCAAATTCTGCATATGGATGTTTGGATGTTTGCAAAAACAATTGAACTGTTATTTTGATTTGCAAATTTGCAAATTGAAATTTGGATTGATGAATGAAGAACTATTGTGGTAACTGTCCTGATTTTTTATTGTCCTGATTTTTTATTGATCATATAAGAGATTTTTTATTGTCTTTTTTATCTCACATAGAAGGAGATTTGTGATAAACTTTGATCTCAAGGAGCATATAGATTCTTTATTGTCCTGATTTTTTATTGATCTCAAGTAGCATATGTGATTTTTTATTGATCTCAAGTAGCATATTTTATCTCAAGTAGCATATGTGATAACTCAGATTTACATATGTGATCATATGCTGATGTGAGAAATTGATCATATAACATATATTGGATGTGAGTTCTTATGCTGATGTGAGAAATTTCAAGTAGCATATAGCCTATATTATATGATCATATGCTGATGTGAGAAATTGATCATATAACATATATTGGATATAGCATAACAGATTTACATTATCTCAAGTAGCCTAAATTTCAAGTAGCATATATTGGATGTGATTTATTATATGATCATATAACAGCATATATTACAGCATATTTGATTCATATCACCTTTCAAATATGCTGGATCTCTTATTTGATCTCAGTTTAGTTTGTGATAAACTTTGATCTCAGTTTAGATTTTTTATCTCAGTTTAGATATGTTGGATTTGATTCATATCTCAGTTTATTATTGATCATATAACAGATTTACAAACATGAAGAATTGTGAAACAATTGAACTATTAGAATAGATCTTCATGTTTGGAGTTTGGAAACATGTTTAGAATAGATCTTCACCAATAATTATTCCAAACTCCAAACATCCAAACATGAAGAACTATACAAACATCCAAAAACTATTAGAATAGATCAATGCAAACATCCAAACATCAAAAACTATTCCAAACTCAGATTTACATATGTGATTTTTTATTGTCCTGATTTTTTATTGTCAGATTTACATAGAAGTGATGTTGATATCCTGTTAATTTAGATTGTCCTGTGAGTTGTGATGTTGAAGGATGTTGTGATTTACATAGAGTTAGATGTTGGATAAATTTATAAATGATCAACTCAGAGTTAGATCAACATCACAGCTCAGATTTCCTTCAAAAATGTTGATATCCTGTTAATTTCAACTCATATGTAAATCTGAGTTATCACATATGCTGAAAATGTCCTGTGAATAATGTTCTGTGAATTAGAGTGAATGTTGATAATATGTAAATCTGAGTGAATGTGATAATGTCAATGTGTGATATGTGATAGCATATGTGATAGCATATAGCATATGTGAATTAGAGTGAATGTGATAGCATATGTGATAATGTCAAGTAGCATATTAGAGTGAATGTCAAAAAAATTGGTTATCCTGTCAATTCAAACATTGGTTATCCTGAAATGTCTTGCAAAATTGGTGCAAAAATTGGTCAATTGGTTTGACATATGCAATAAAATTGGTTTATCAATTGGTGCATTTTTGACATATTTTTGACATATGCAATAAAATTTTCGTACCAAACATTGCATATATCAATTGCACCAAAAATTTTGTTGAACAATTGACAGGTAAACATATTGCATATATCAATTGGTTTATCAATTGCTTTATCAATTCCTTTGGATAACATTACAAAAGTTGGTGCATTTTGCAAAATTTTTTGACAGGATAACCTGGTTTATCAAAAATTGGTTTATCATTCTATGTCTTGCAAAATTGACATATGAGATATCCTGTCAATATGCTTGATGTGAATGTGAATTTCAGGATAACCAATAACCAATTGACTATCCAATTCCTAATAAGCTTCATTCCTGATAACCTCTTATCAATAACCAATTTTTCAGTTTGAACTTAAACCATGCATTTGAATTTGAATTGATATGCATACCATGGCAAGCTCACCTCATATAATTTTCAGTCCATTTTCAAAATTTTGAATACTTGCTAATTAAATTTGGGTATTCAAATGTCTTTAGCTCACCTCATAAACTATGAATTTTGCTAATTAAAACTGAATATGACATAACCACTATAATATGCCAAATTAAATATAATTAAATATGACAAATTAAATATATCCATGTCAACATTCTCAACTTGCAAAATACTGAAAATTTGAGAAAATTTGGTTTATATTTCAACTTTGATCATTTACATCACAACATGTTGGATCTCATTTATAAATTTACATATGTTGGATATCACATTAGAGGGAAACTTTGATGTAAATCTCATTTGTAAATCTAACTGTCAATGAATGCATATCCTGTCAATGGATAGGCTTGGATATGCTTGGATATCCTGTCAATTAAAGACTTACATTATTCATTTAAATGGGAGGACTTAACTTAAACCATGATAAGCTCACCTCATATAGTTGAATTGATATGCATTCATTCTCAAATTTTGAATACTTGCATATTTCAGAACTGAAGTATTCAAATTTTCAGTTTGAACTTAAACCATGCATTTGAATTTGAATTGATATGCATACCATGACAAGCTCACCTCATATAATTTTCAGTCCATTTTCAAAATTTTGAATACTTGCTAATTAAATTTGGGTATTCAAATGTCTTTAGCTCACCTCTTAAATTATGAATTTTGCTAATTAAAACTGAATATGCCATAACCACTATAATATGCCAAATTAAATATAATTAAATATGACAAATTAAATATATCCATGTCAACATTCTCAACTTGCAAAATACTGAAAATTTGAGAAAACTGATATATATGTCTACATACATATCCTGATAGCAAGGAGATCAGGATTTGGCAAGCACCCTCCATTCAACTTTGAACTTTGAAACCCATGATATCACATATCCTGATATATATTACACATATCCTGAAACTTCTATTTCTCAAGCACTCCAATTTGCATATGCTTTGACTATCCTGAATATTAGATATGCCGATTACATTGTATATAGAATTTTGCATATGTAATTCAAGATATGTTTGCATGTAATTCAAACATTTGGTTATGCTGATTACATTGTATATAGAATTTGGTTATGTGTAATTTACACATGCCAACAAAATTACATATGCTGATTACATTGGAATGACATTTGTGAAAATTGGAATGACATATCCTGAATATTAGATATGCATGTATGAAAATTGGAATGACATTTGTGATAACTGCAATGGAATGACATATGTGATTTGCATACACATATCAACATATCTTGAATCTCATTATATAACTCAGAAATGGATAGGGTGTGTTGTTTGTGTAATTGGGTGTGTTGTTTGGGTAATGGATTGTTGTTTTGTGTAATTGGCTAATGGATTATATAACTCAGGACAATGAGATAATGTTTTGTGTAATTGGGTGTGTTGTTTGTAGAAATGGGTAATGAGATATTGGATAATGTTATCCAATCTAAAAAAATTACATATCCTGTAATTATAAGGATATGTCCTGTTAATAACCCAACACTATCAGGATGTATGACAATGTTTAAGTACTCAGAATGTATGAAAATTTTATATATGCTATCAGGATATGTCATGCGATAGTCTTGATAATTACATATGCTATCAGAATGAGATAATTTTTTAAATTTAAATGTATTTAGAATCTTGATATTAACAGGACAATGAGATAATTTTGTTGGTTTTTACAATCTTTATACTTACATATGCTGAAAACTAATATTCTTAAGGATGTAAAAATTGGTTGTATAAGGTTGCAAAATTATCTTGATTCAAGTTTTCATCCATGCTGAAATCAAGATTCAAAATTGCTGACATGCTGAAATCACATATGTCATTCCATTAGATATGAGATAATGCAAATCAAGATAACTTGAAATTTGATTAGATTGGTTGTATATGAGCCATTTAATTTGATTAGATTGCAACTGAATAACAGGACAATGTTTGAATTTGATTAGTTTGATTATTTCATACATTTTGAGAAATTGATTTCTCAAGTTTTTTTGAACTTAATAACAGGACAATTGCATTTCTTTTGAATCATGGAAGTTTGCAACTGAATAACAGGACAAGCTTGAGAAATTGGTAAGTTTTTTTGAACTGAGAATTTTGCCACTGTGAATCATGTGAATCAATTCCATGATTTAATATGAAATTTCTCAAGTTTTGTTGGCAATTGGCAATTCCATGTTTTTTTGAACTGAAATTTGAGTGATATTGAGAATGATTTAATATTGAGTGATATTTGAGTGATATTTGTTTCCCTCCCATACGTATTTTTTCTAATAGGTTTGAGTGATATTTCTTGATATAAAATTCCTGAGTGATATTTTTGAGTGACTTGAGCAATTTAATATCTCAATTCACACATCCATTCACACAAATTTAAATGAAAATGCTATTTATCTCAAGAGCACTGAGTGACTTGAGTGCTTATTTTTTTGATTTTTTTGATTGGTTATCAACTCACATTGATAATTTGCATTCAAAGATTTAAATTGATTTTTTTGATTGGTGCTCAAGGAATATGATTCCAATGAAAATCATTTTTGCTCAAGGAAAAAATCATTTTTGCTTTTGCCATCAAGCAAAAAATCATTCAGATATCCAATTTGATCTGCTTGATTTTGTGGAATTTTGATAGCCAATCATTCAGATAGCCAATTCATTGGAATTTTTTGCTTGATTTGCTATCTGAATGATTGACCATCAAAATTGGCTTGATCAAGGATTGTCAATCATTCAGATAGCCAAAAATTGGAATTTTTTGGCTATAGCCAAAAATTGGAATTCAGATAGCCAAAAATTTGATCATATAGGACAGCATTCACTCATAGGACAGCATTCACTTATATGGATCAAGGATTGTCAATCATGAATGATTAAGGATTGTCAATCATTCAGATAGCCAAAAATTCAGATAGCAAATCAAGCAAAATTGGCTATCTGAATGATAGCCAATGATTGGCCATCAAGCAAAAAATCCTTGATCAAACCAATCATTCAGATAGCCAATCTGAATGAATTGGCAATCTGAATCATTAAGATAGCCAATTTTGATGGTCAAGCAAAAAATCAAGCAAAAAATCCTTGATCAAACCAGTCCATGCAAAAATATGATTCCAATGAAAATCATTTTTGCTTTTGCCAGTCCATGAATTAGATAGCAAAAATATGAGTCCATTAGATAGCAAACTTTTCCTTTTTTCAGTCCTGTGGCTAAATGATTATCAATGGACTCATTTACTTTTTTAGCTAAATGAAAACAAATCACAGTCACTCATACTTTTGTCCTGTGTCTAACTGATTTCATTTCACACTATACTTTTGTCCTGTGGCTAAAATTTTAAGATTGGACTAAGATTGGCAACATTCAACATAGACTTTTGAAATTTTAGTCCCTGAAATTCAAATATACAAATTTTAGTCCCTGAAATTTAAATATACAAATTTTTTTGCATTTGTTTCCTTTTATATATAGACTCTGAAATTTTTGTCTATGAAGTTGATATATGAATGTCTAAGCTCTACGCTCTGAAATTAAAATAGTTGAAAGTCTATGTTGAAAGATAAACCCAAGTGGGAAGCTCTGCATATGAAGTTGCAATGAAATTTATAATATCATTCTAATATCTTTCAACATAGACTTTTGTATATGTTTTTAATATCATTCATATACCAACATTCATATACCAACATTCACCTTTTGTATATGTTTTTTGAATTTTGTCAATTTTCCTGCTTGCTATTGATAATATCATGGATTTTGCAAGTTTGCTACTTGAAGCATCACATGTATTGCACTGAAATACATGCACTGATACTACAAAATTGCACATGTATTTACATGAAGAATCAATAACACTTACATGTGTTTGGTTTAAATATTTGCAGGACAAATTAATCATGGCTGTGCTTTGAAACTTTTGCACCAATCAATAGCATTTACTGAAACTTTTGCAAAAATCTGAAGAACACACCACTTTGCTTGAACATACATCAAGCTTGCAAGCCAAGGTATTATTGAAAATACATCATGCTTTGCTGTTGATTAATTTGCAGGACACTGTTTTGTCTTATTGAAAATACACCAAACTTTTTTACATTTTCCTTCAGCCAAATGTTCCCAAGTTTGATGTAAATTTCATTATATCCATATTTCAGCAAGCTATTTTGAAATTGAGCTGGCCTTGGATGTAATCCTTGGAAATTGATTTTGACACCCAAAAATGAAATTTGAAACTTTTATTTGTGGGACAACTCTTATCCATTTTGAAACTATTAGCAGGACAATGCATTGCCAGGATTCAAATATGAGAAATGTCTTTAAATATGCAAATACTCAGCAATTGAAATGTCTTCACATTCAGTTGCTGAGTATTAAGTATTAAGAATTAAGAATTTCATTTAGTTCAGCAAATACTAAGCATAACATTTAGTTGACTATATTAGCTGAGTATTAAGAATATTTGCATATTTCATTCAACATAGCTTAGTATTTGCTAAGTATTTGTAAGTATTTGCTGAAGTTCTTATTACTAGCTATATTGTTCTTCATTCAACATAGCTATTTTATTCTTCATTCTTAATACTGAGTATAACATTAATATTTCAAAATAGCTATTTTGTTTTTAATACTCAGCTGTGCTTTTCACCTATGTTCACCTATGAAATATTAAGAATTTCAGATATGCTTTAGTATTTGCAAATTGCTGAAGTTCATAATAGCTTAGTATTTGCTGAGAATTAAGAAGTTCTTAATATTATGTTGAATGCATACATAATTAGCTGAGTATTAAGAATTTCAAATTAGCTGAGTATTAAATGAAATATGCAAATACTAAGCATAACATATTTTGAAGACAAATTATGTGCCCAAATGTAATTCTTAATGTGAGAACTAAATAGGTTGGCTGTCAATATGTGAGTATTAAATGTCAATTTGTTGTTTTTGCAGTGGTTATGTAATTACACTTCAATTTTTGACTATTACTTGATATTTTTGTTTAACAGGGAGAACTTCATTTTGAATATTTCTATCAAGTTTACAATCAAGTTTACAGTCAATTGGAGTAAACTTGATATTTCCATCTGCTATGAATGTGAATATTTCTACCAAGTAACAGGGATTGAGGTAAAATATTCATACATTTACTGAATTGATACTTTATTCAAATGAATATGCCAATTTTGCAGCTTGGAATGTTGGAATATTGGAATGTGCCAATTTTGCAGCTTTAAAAAGTCCAATTTATCTCTATTCATTTTTAGATTTTTAGAATACTGGAATGTAATCAGGATATCCTGATATAACAATGCATTCAAATTTTGTTTTTTATCTATATCTTGCTGCACATTCAGAGATTGGTGTTTTTTATTTGTTTTTTTATTGGTTTTTTTCCATCCTTATATACAAGAATGTATACCTGATAGTGTAGCATATGTAATTTTTAGTGGTTTTTAGAATATTGGAATGTATTCAAGATTGTAACATCCTTATATAGCTCATTTAGATCAAGTTCAAGTTTCAAACTGAAATGATATTCTCAAACTGAAATGAAAATTTCAAACCAATGACAAATTTTTGTGCTTATTTTTCAAACTATTTTGACTGAATATTTTCAAAGAAATTAGAAACATATTCAATTTTGAAACTTGAAAGAATTTCATTTCAGTCAAAAGACTTAAATTTTGCCTGAACTTGAAAATGAGTATTGCTAACATGAATATTGAATATTGCACCTTGCATTTTGAAATTGAATTTTGTCTCATCTTATTTGAATTCAAAATTTCAAATTTTCATTCTAAATTTAAATTGCAACTGCCAATCCAAATAAAAATGCCTATTGCACCTTGAATTTTGTGCGTTTTGTTTTTTGCATTTCACCATATGCTTATGAGAATGCTGTTTAAAAATTATCAGGCAAGTTGATATTTTTGAATCGAGTATTCCATGAAATATTCCTTGAAATATTTTTGAATCAAATTGAGTATTCCATGAAATATTTTTGAATCAATTTCATTTTTTATTACTGTAAAATATATGTGACTGAATTTGATATTCACATATTCATCATTCTCTTCATCATTTTTTGAACTCAATTTTGAAGTGGGATATGCTAAAGTTCAAGTAACTGGATCCTAGCAATATCCTGGGATATGAACAATTGAGTTCAAAATTGGGATATGTGAATTGAATTGAATTGGGATAGCAATATCCTGTCAAGTAACAATTTTGAATATGTGAATTGAATTGGGATTTTGTTTATGAATTGGAATTTTGAATATCAATTTGAATTGTTATATGATATATTCTCAATTTGAATTTTGAATTTGAATTTTAGTTACTTGGACTGGGTAAGCTAAAGTTCAAGTAAATTGGATACATGATATCCTAGAGTTCAAAATAGAGTTCATATCCTGGGTATGCACTCAAGATAATTCTCAATTTTCAAGTAACCTCAACTTTCAAAATTTAATGTTAATTCTCAAATCAAATCAAATCAAATCCTGGGTATGCACTCAAGATTAACCCATTCTCAATTTGAACTCAAGTTCATATCCCAGGACAAGTTCAATTTTGTTATGTTCATACATGATAATTCATATCCCGGGACAGATAACATAACACTCATGAACTGTATGAAAGAGATACAACTTTAAAATCAAGATTGAACTGAAGTTCAATTTTCAAGTTATACTCAAAATTAAATCAACTTCATATCCTGGGATACAGATAATTCTCTATTTCATGTTAAGTTCAAAATAGAGTTCATATCCTGGGTATGCACTCAAGATTGAGATCAACTGAGTTCAAAATTTGCATTTTGAATCAAGTATGTTCACCAAGTGAGTTGTTCACATTACCAAGTGAATATTCTGTTTTCTATTTACATTATATAGGAATTGAAGTCATGATGTATCAAAATATCAAAATACATCAGGATATGTATTTGATATGTCAATAAAAAAATACACTGAAAGTTTTAAGATAAACCAATTCATGGCAGTTGCATTAGAATGAAACTTGACTGAAAGTGCAACTGCTATAAACCAAATCAAAAACTTGACTATTGGCATTGTTTTTCTCAGTTTATATTGGCATTGTCCAGGATTCAAAAATGGATATTGGCATTAATATCAGTTTATTCATTATTCTCAGTTAATGAATATTGGCATTATTTGGGGTTAGTCCAGTTTATATTCTCAGATTGTGTATGAGATTTCTGTGATTTATATTGGCATAGTCTAGGATTAATATTGGCATATTCTAGATTTTTGTGATTTTTCTTAAGTTAGCTATATCACATAAATATTGGCATAGTCCAGGATTCAAAAATGATTTTGATGAATATTGGCAGATTTATGTTGTGTATAATGCCAATATACACAAATCTCATGCACAAATCAGATTTATGTTGTGGGTATTGGCATTATACACAAATCTCAAATATATGCAATGCTAAACTTGATATCCTGTTAATTATGTTGTGAGTTTGATATTTTGATACCATTCAAAGTGTCCTGAGGATCATAGAAGCAATGCTAGAATGCAAAAATTCTCAAGTGATCCTAATCAAATATTCAGATATATGTGTCCTGAGGATTGAGATAATTCAGATATATTCAAAAATTCTCAGGACACATAGAAGTAGCAAAAATTCAAAGATTTTAATGAATGTGTAATTTTTTAATGCTAAACTTGATATCATGTTAATTTTGTATTATCATGTACCCAATTGAATTTCAAAATGTTAATTTCAAAAATGAAGAGCTTGATTATGTAAATGGGAGTATTTTAATTGAACATATACCATATTCTCAAAATGAACATCTAATATACGCTAATAATGTATTTTAATTGTAATTAGTTTGGGCTTAATTTGGATAGGGCTTTAGCTCAACGCAGTAGGATAGAACGAGAACGTGAACAAGAACAACGTAACATATCTCACGCTCTGCCTTCTGACGGTGTGCTTGATATACCTCACATAACACCAGCCATGACAACTTCTCCGGTTGAACAAGAAGATGATGTCTCGGCCTCGCGTAACGATATGATTTCCGGACAAGTTCCTGGACCATCTGTCAGGTCATTATCAACCCGACTGTACATAAAACCTTTTCACCAAGCCATGTATTTTAGTAGTGTTTATTTTTGTGTTTAAATTTGGATAGGGCTTTAGCTCAACGCAAAAGGAGAGAACGAGAACATGAACAACGAACCATATCTCACGCTCTGCCTTCTGACGGTGTCCTTGATATACCTCACATAACACCAGCCGTGACAACTTCTCCAGTTGAACAAGAAGATGCTGTCTCGGCCTCGCGTAATGCTATGATTTCCGGGCAAGTTCCTGGACCATCTGTCAGGTAATTATCAACCTGACTGTACATAAAACCTTTTCACCAAGCCATGTATTTTAGTAGTGTTTATTTTTGTGTTTAAATTTGTATAGGGCTTTAGCTCAACGCAAAAGGAGAGAACGAGAACAGGAAGAACGAAACATATCTCACGCTCTGCCTTCTGATGGTGTCCTTGATATACCTCACATAACACCAGCCGTGACAACTTCTCCGGTTGAACAAGAACATGCTGTCTCGGCCTCGCGTAACGATATGATTTCTGGGGAAGTTCTTGGACCATCTGTCAGGTCATTATCAACCCGACTGTACATAAAACCTTTTCACCGAGCCATGTATTTTAGTAGTGTTTATTTTTCTGTTTAAATTTGTATAGGGCTTTAGCTCAACGCAAAAGGAGAGAACGAGAACAAGAACAACGAAACATATCTCACGCTCTGCCTTCTGACGGTGTCTTTGATATACCACACATGACACCAGCCGTGACAACTTCTCCGGTTGAACAAGAAGATGCTGTCTCAGCCTCGCGTAACGATATGATTTCCGAGCAAGTTCCTGGACCATCTGTCAGGTCATTATCAACCCGACTGTACATAAAACCTTTTCACCAAGCCATGTATTGTAGTTGTGTTTATTTTTTTGTTTAAATTTGTATAGGGCTTTAGCTCAACGCAAAAGGAGAGAACGAGAACAGGAACAACGAAACATATCTCATGCTCTGCCTTCTGGCGGTGTCCTTGATATACCTCACATAACACCAGCCGTGACAACTTCTCCGGTTGAACAAGAAGATGCTGTCTCGGCCTCGCGTAACGATATGATCTCCGGGCAAGTTCCAGGACCATCTGTCAGGTCATTATCAACCCGACTGTACATAAAACCTTTTCACCAAGCCATGTATTTTAGTTGTGTTTATTTTTCTGTTTAAATTTGGATAGGGCTTTAGCTCAACGCAAAAGGAGAGAACGAGAACAAATACAAGCAAGCACATCTCGATATATGACTCCTACCAGTGTACTCGACATGCCTCAAATCACATATGCAGTACCAACTTCTCCTGTTGAACATGTATATGAGGTCTCAGCCTCGCACAACGCTACGATATGTGCTGAAGATGATGAACCATATGCCAGGTTATTATTCATAAGAGCTCCTCTGCTTTAATGTAACTTAATTTTATTTAATTATTATGGTTTTATTTTGGCTAGGTGTTTAGCTCAATGTCAAAGGAGAGAACGAGAAAAAGCTCAACGAAACATATCTCGATATATGACTCCTATCTGTATACCTCAAATAACACCTGGATTAACAACTTCTCCAGTTGAACAAGAAGACGCTGGCTCTTCCTCGATCTTCCGAAGTCGGTCAACTCAGCATGGCTCTGGTCCACCAACTCTGGTTGATTTTGGTCGGCACCATCTTGGATTAATGAACATTCCATGCCCTCATTGTTCAGCCTTACACTGGTTGGATGAACAGTTGTCGAAGTCAACTTTGAGAACACATCTTTTTGGAACATGTTGTTTGCAAGGAAAAGTAAAATTGCCGAAACTTAATGAACCCCCTCCATCACTTAGAGAATTATATGATGGTGACAGTGAGGCATCAAAATCATTTCGAATGTATACTCGGGAGTATAATGCAGCTAATGCATTTACCAGCCTTGGTGTGACAATGGATCAAAGATTGATTGCTGGCAGGGGCCCGAACATATTTACAATTCATGGAGAATTACGCCATCGAACAGGATCACTTCTGCCCCAACCGGATCAAACAGCAAGTTATTGTCAACTTTACATATATGATCCGGATTCTGCTATGGAGTTCCGAAGTAATAGAAATCCACATTTGAGCAAGGATGTCTTAAAAATTATTCAAAATTGTTTATCGGGCATAAATCCATTCATCAAACTATATTGTCAGGCGTATTCTGTTTTATCTCAAGCAGATTCATGTGGTCATGATCTTCCTGTATATCTGCATTACAATTCAAACAAGGATCGTCGCCGTTATAACCTCCCAACCGTAGATGAGATTGCGGTTATTTTACCTGGCGATGGCTATCGACCTTCCGGGATGCGAGATATAGTTTTACATCTTCGAGGAAATCATCAATTAATGCAAATCAATGAGACTCATCCTGCATACTTACCATTACACTACGTCTTATTATTTCCTGATGGTCAGCTTGGATGGGAACCTGAGTTGAAGCAGTGGGATCCAGTTCAAAACATAGCATCAAGTAGACGCCTGACTATGTGTGAGTTTTATAGCTACCGTCTGTTTGAAAGACAGAACGAGTATTCTTCAATTTTGAGAGCGGGAAAGTTATTCCAGGAGTTCATAGTTGATGCTTGGGCAGCAATTGAGCAACATCGTTTGACATTCATCAAACTTAATCAACGAAAACTCCGCTCAGAGCTCTATCAGGGTCTTGCAGATATCGATGCATATGCCAGATGCGACCAAATTGGACAACGCATGATACTTCCTTCCTCTTTCACTGGCAGTGCACGTCACATGTTTGAAATATTTCAAGACTCGATGGCTATCACACGTTATAACCAGCACCCGGATATTTTTCTTACCATGACCGCAAATCCAAAGTGGCCAGAAATTACTTCGGCTCTACTGCCCAATCAAAAGGCTACCGACCGTCCAGATTTAGTCGCACGTGTATTTGAGTTAAAAAGAAAGGCTTTGATGAAGGAGATTGATGGCAATAATGTATTTGGAAAGAAAGTAGCACATGTATTTACAATTGAATTTCAGAAACGGGGTCTTCCACATATGCATGCTCTTTTCTTTCTTCGTGGACCCGATAAGATTCATACATGTGATCAAGTGGATAGAATTGTATGTGCTGAATTTCCTGATCCTGCTCAAGATCCTGCATTATTCGATACTGTGTCAAAATGTATGGTACATGGACCATGTGGTGCTCGGAATCCAAATGCCTCATGCATGGAAAATGGTAAGTGTACTAAGAAATACCCTCGAAATTATGCAGATGCAACAACCTTGGATCGTGATGGATATCCTATTTACCGTCGTCGTAGTAATGGGCATCTATATACTGTAAGGGGGCATCAGGTTGATAACCGCGATGTTGTGCCGCACAACAGGTATCTCTCAAGGCGCTTTAACTGCCACATTAATGTTGAAGTTTGTGCCGGGGTAAGATGTGTGAAGTACATTCATAAGTATATTTATAAAGGTCATGATCGGACCACAATGGTATTGGGCGCAGTAAATGAGATCCAACAATACCTTGATGCAAGATATATTGGACCACCTGAGGCTGCCTGGCGAATATTCGAGCATCCTTTGCATCAAGAGATTCCGGCAGTTCAAAGATTGATACTTCATTTACCAGGGCAACACCGTGTTATTTTTGATCCAGATGAAGATGTAGATGCAATAAGGTCTAGGGCTGAAAATGATAAGACAACTTTGACTGAATTTTTTACATGTTGTGCTTTACATGAGTCTGCGCATGATCTCACATATCAAGAATTTCCCCAAAAGTTTGTGTGGCATTCGTCAACAAAGGTCTGGACTCCAAGACAATCTGGATATGCCATTGGCAGAATGTATTTTGCCTCCCCTAATTCTGGTGAGAGATTTTATCTACGGTTGCTACTAACAGTTGTTAAAGGGCCAACATCGTGGGAAAATTTACGCACATTCAATTCGATCGAGTACCCTACATTCAAAGCAACATGTATTGCAAGAGGTCTTCTTGAAGATGATTCCGAGTGGAGACAATGTCTTGCCGAGGCTTCAATTATGAAAACAGGATATCAACTACGAAGACTGTTTTGTATTATTCTTATCGAATGTGTGCCGATCGACCCCCTTGCATTATGGAATGAATTTTCAATGCACATTTGCGATGATCTTCCACATAAATTGCAAACTTTATTTGCAATTTCTACCCCAACTCAGGGCCAACTTGAAGATTATGGATTATTCCTTATCAATGAATTGCTTGAGGAGTATGGTAAGTGTCTATCCGACTTTCCACCAATGCCACTTTCTGCTGGAGATTGGAATGAAATTGTTGGCAATAGATTGTTGCATGAACATCAGGAACTTATAAATAAAGCGAAACAATTGGATGCACAAAAAGACATTGATTGCCTCAATGATGCACAACGCAATGCTTATTTAGCAATTACTTCATCAGTATTTGAAAATAAAGGTACTACATTCTTCTTGAGCGGTGGTGCTGGAACTGGAAAGACTTTTTTGTACAATGCAATAGCAACAATGTTGCGTAGTCTTGGAAATATAGTTATCACCGTCGCGTCTTCCGGTATTGCATCATTGCTACTTAGCGGAGGTCGGACTGCACATTCCACATTTCGTATCCCGTTAGATGTGCATGATACTTCAATTTGTAATTTTAGCAAGCAATCCATGCAAGCTCAATTGTTCAGAAAAGCAAAACTTATAATATGGGATGAAGTACCTATGCAACATCGGCACTGTGTTGAGGCAGTGGATCGATCGTTACAAGATATGTGTGATAACCCCAGAGCATTTGGTGGTATTACTGTTGTTCTTGGTGGGGATTTCCGACAAATCTTGCCCGTCATACCAAAGGGGGTTCGAGAAGAAATTGTTGGTGCCTCATTGAGACGATCTTTATTATGGTGCTCTGTACAAGTTTTGATCTTGGATCAAAATATGCGGTTAAATAACTCATCGGTTGAGAATGCAAATTTTGCAAAATTTATTTTGGAGGTATTTTATTTCATGACTAATTTAATTTTACTTACTATTTTTATCTTAGCCATTCCTTCACTAAAATTATATCTATATGTATTAGGTTGGGACAAATCCTACAGAAGTGGTAGCACTTCCTTCTAACATATTCAGGTGCAAGGATTTAAACGAGTTAATACTTCGAATTTATCCGCAGCTTGATATTGAGGGTGCCGTGACTCCGGCATACCTTACTGAACGAATAATTCTTTCTGCACGGAATGATGATGTTACTTTTATAAATGCTGCTGCATTAAACATTTTTCCGGGACAGAAGATTACGTATCAAGCTGCAGACAGTTTTTCTGAAAATGATGAAACCGATCCAACCATTATGAATAGATATCCAACTGAGTACATAAACTCTTTGGATCCTCCTGGGTTGCCACAATTTACACTTGAGCTTAAGGTTGGTTGTCCTATTATTTTATTACGAAATATTGCACCAAAAGACGGGCTCTGTAATGGCACTCGATTGATGGTTGTCAGATGTGCATCACGTGTCATTGAAGCTCAAATTTTAAATGGGGATAAAGCCGGTTGTTTTGTGTTTATTCCAAGAATATCTTTGTCACCATCGGCTACAGAATTACCTTTTCATATGACAAGAAGGCAGTTTCCTGTCCGTGTGACATATGCTATGACGATTAATAAAGCCCAAGGACAATCTGTAAAATTCGTTGGAGTTGATTTGCGGACCCCAGTTTTCAGTCATGGACATCTTTATGTTGCACTTTCAAGGTGCACATCTTTTGATCGTGTATGTGTCCTTCTTCAGCCCAACATAAATAACACAGTAAACATCGTTTACCCAGAAGTTCTGCTATGATTTCCAATGTATGATAAAAATTGTATGTAAGTTTTTTAACTCTCTTTCTTTACATTGTTTTATTTATATTATTTGTTTAAATGATCTTTTAAAAAATTATTATCGATTGTTGTCTAACATGCAGGTATAGCATTATCATACGTTACCAAGCTCTAAAATGTGGACCCACATTACCATATATGGCAGGGTAAGAAATTTTTTCCTTTACTACATTTCATTGCATGACTTAATAGTTTTCAGTATGCATTGTTTGATAAAATATGGTTTGTATTTTTATATAGATAGATGATGATGCAGATTTGGCAAAAACTGTAAGTTTCTTATCATAATTCTACATTATATTTTTAATATACTATGTTTGCATTAACATTTTTCTTCTCACAGGTTCTGTTACTTCAAAATAATCACATAAATGTCAGGCTACGGGGTTATATCGGATTTTGTTTTGATAAGGTATGCATACCGTTACAAACATTCCCATTTTGAAATTAAAAATTATTGACTGTTTATTATTATTATTATTATTATTTCCAGCAAATTGCTAAAAGAACTTTACAAGCAACGGCGACGAGTCACATTGAAGACAAAGCAATCTTCTTTTCAGAGGTAATATAAAAATCTTAGATTTTGTTTTTCAAAATATCCTCTTCATTGACCATCCAAATACCTTTTTTGTTATAGAAGTGGAAGATGGTTCTTGCCGAGCTTGCTTGGTTCCAGAAAGCACGACATCCACCACTCCAACGAAAAAAGGTAAATAAATGTATAAATTTAAAATTTTCCATATTTTCAAATATTTATTAATTTTTCTAGGAATTTTATGTTCTTAATTTATCTAGGTTATTGCTCATCCCATTAACTCTCCACTTTGGATTGAGCTTGACACATCATCTTTTTATAATGTGATGATGAAAAGGTTTTCTGCTTAAACACGATGAAGGTAATAAAAGTGAGTTGTACAAAGTAATTAGATATTTCTTCGTTTCTAATTTTTCTATTCTAAGCTATGATTTTATTTTTAATTTTCAGGACACACAGCCCTAGCTTCAGATGTAAATTTTGTTGGTTTTAAATGCCGGTGTGAGAGATGGTGTTTTTGAAATTGGACTGCATGGTTGTTCAATCCAAAATGTATTTTTGTGTATATTTGTTCATAGTTAAGGGTTTTTTCTTTTGGCATATAGTTTAGGTTGTGTGATATTATAAGTCGATGTAAAAAAATGTTGTCTTAAGTCCTGAAATAGTTCTCTTTCAATTTTATGACGTTTTAGGTTTTGGATTTGCAAGTAGTATTCTTAATACGAAGGCGGGCAAAGTAGACTGAAATGCCTAAAATAGTTCGATTTGAATTTTATGTTGTTTCAGTTTTTGGATTTGCATGTAGCATTCTTGATACGAAGGCTGGCAAAATATACTAACCACTAATTCATAGTGAAATTTTGTGCTTGGCATATCAGTACAAGAACTTAAATACAATTTTCCATGATAATGACAGGTATGTGTATCGCTATGTGAAATTTGAACATGGGTTCTAAGGAAAAATATGCTATCACATAATGCATCCAAATTTTAGTACTATGCCGAAAAGTTAGTCAAAAATACATCTAAAAATTAAAGGATAATAACTGCTATGGAGTTGCCTCTACCGTCAAAGGGTGTTTGGCCACGAAGAATTTCCCATGGAACAATGCGAGGATCCTGATTAAGATCTGAATACACCATTCCAAGAAATACATATGCTGTGCAATCATCAGAACATGATGCAAATTGATTATGACTTACTAGCTACATATGTGGTCCTGAATTGGGATGTTTTGCTCAATGGGAGGAAGAGAAGGCTTGATTATGGTGTGGTGGTGAGTTTTCTATTTTCAAGTAATGGTTTTGTTTTGAAGTTCAGGTTTCAGGGTTCTATTTTCAAGCAATGGTTTTGTTTTGAAGTTCAGGTTTCAAGGAGCAAGAATCCTGAATCTCTATCAATCTCGCGATGCACATATTCTACAAGATGAAGACCAAGGTACTGCAAAACAATCAATCAAATCCTTTGTTTTCTCATAAAAATCTGTTCTTTATCATAAAATCTGTTCTTTGATGGTGTTAGGGATGATGAGTCCAGTGCTTCATGTATTTGATATTATTTTTGACTTCTGTGAAGGTTATTATTATGATGATTGAATGTGAGCATCAGAATTCTGTGGAGGTTATTATTTTTGAATGTGGGAAGTATCAATCATCCTATTTTGAATTTGAGTGTAACAGTGTTATATGTGAACATCCTATGTGAACTCAATCTTGCATAATTCATCCTATGTGAACATCAGGTGAGAGATATTATTTTTGAATGTGAAGAATTCTGTGAAGGTTATTATTGTAAGCATGAATAATTATGATGATTGAATATGAGCAATAGCAAATTTATTTTTGAATTCTGTGAAGGTTATTATAATGATGATTGAATGTGAGCATCAGAATTCTGTGAAGGTTATTATTTTAACAGGATTTCAAAGTTCAAATCAGGATATAAAATGAGTTCAAAGTTCTGTGAATGATTAACATGTGAACTTGAAGTTCTGTGAATTATCATGTAAAAATCATGTTAATGATTAACAGGATAGCAAGTATCAAGTATCTTGAATTATCTCTAATTATATGTGAACTTTACATGATAATTCCTGTTAAGTATCAAGTAAAGGATATCCTGTGAACTTTACATTATTTTCAATATTTGTGAGTTAATGTGAATGATTAGTGAATGATACATTATTTTTTGAATGTATATGTGAACTTTACTTTATTTTCAATATTTTCAATATCCTTTGACCTTTACATTCCTGTGAATGATTAGAGATATGTGAACTTTTCACAGGATATCAACATTTTTGAATGTTAATGTTACTTTTCACAGGATATCAACATTTTTGAATGTTAAATTTCACATATAAGTTCAAATTTATAATTTCACATATAATTTCACATATAATTTTTGAAATTAACAGGATATCAAAAAGTTCACATATAATTAGAACTTCAAGTATCATGTAAAATTGAACTCATTGTTATATTCTTGATAATTCAGGATATCAACATTTCTGTGAATGATTTTTACATGTTATCCTGTTAATTCAAGATACTTGATACTTGCTATCCTGTGAATGATATCCTGTGAATGATTAGAGATAATTCAACCTCAGGTGTGTTAGTCATTCACTTGCTATCCTGTGAAGAATACTTCCCACTTGACTCAAATTGAAGTGAGTTACCAACAGATCAAGTGAATTCAAGTAGTCCAAAACACAAACTAAAATTGCTATCCTGTGTTAGTCATTCCAAAACACCAACTTGATTCACCAACATATAATTCTTCACAGGATAGCAAGTCAAGTGGGAATGATTAGAGATAACACCAACTTGAATGTGGGAAGTATTCACCTGAGGTTGCTATCCTGTGAATTATCATGTAACGGATATCCTGTGAACTTTACATTATCAAGTATCAAGTATCCTGTGAAGTATCTTGAATCATTCCTTTTAATTCACAGAAGTTCTGATAATTCAGGATATCCTGATTTATCATGTAAAAATCATGTTAATCATTCACTGAGTTCAAAGTTCAAAGTTCTGTGAATGATTAACAGGATTAACATGATACTTCAAAGTTCTGTAAATCCTGTAAATATACTTCTGGAAGGAAAATCTTTGAAATCCCAGGATTAACAGGATTTACAGGATTTTTGAAGTAAATTAATTTTCAAAGTTAATTTTAGATATCCTGTTAATTCAAGTTGAACTTTGAAATCCTTAACTTTGAAGTATATTCCTGTTGATTTTATCTAAAATTCAAATTTCTAATATACTTCAACTATTTTAATTTGAAGTATAATTCAAATCCTGATAATTCAAATCTTGATATCCTGATTTCTAACATATCTTGAATATACTATGAAATTTATTGAAGTATATTCATGATGATTTCAAATTTTCAATATATATTAGAAATATGCAAAAGAAGTGATTGCGAATGGAATACAAAAGAAGTATATTCATGTGGATGCAAGATTGGGGTGACACACAGTTTTAACAGGTTGGGAAGAGAAGGTTCACGATGTGTGCATTCTTATCACCACAAAGTGTGCATTCTTATCCTGCTTCTCTGATGGTGCATACATAGACATGTGAAACAAAAGTTACCTTGCTACTTTTATGTTGTCTTCTTCTAAAGTTTGACTATTATTTCAAGACTGGGCTCTTTTTTTGCTTCAGAAATGTGAAACTTGATTTGCTGCCCTGAACGAACATATATGGTCAACACTTAACAAGATTGGTTGTCAATCTCTTTACAAGATTGGTTCCTGATGTCCGCAGGTGTGGAGACAACACGACATTTCCTGTTGGAATGGTTGAGTTACACATATAGATACATTCCGGTTGTTCTATTGGATGTCATCCCTCAACGGTTGAACTGGAGACCTCCCAGCTATTTTGGTCGCAATGACCTTGAGACCCTAATGCCTCAGATTCCGCTGCTGACTGTGTACATTTTCTCCCATAGTTCGTGTATAACCTGTTTTAATCCAGAACCAAATTTTTGTACGTCTTTTTGTTGTGTTGCAGTTGTTGTTATGAGATGTAAATACATGATGTTAACAAGATGCTTCCCAAAAAATTTTATGTGCATATTTATCATTAGCATGTACTTCTCATTAGCAAAAAACATCATGTTAACATGATACTTCTCATTACCATGTTAACAGAATGCTTCATTCGCATGTTTTTTTAAACAGGATGCTCTCATTTGTTAACAAGATACTTCTCATTAGCATGTACTCTCTAATACAGGATGTTTTTTGACATATAAATAGCATATAAATTTTTTTGACATACATGTCTATTAACAAGATGATAATGATAATGATAATGATAATGATAATGTTTATGTGTCTTTCTAAAAAAATTCTCATCTGTAAGTTCTCAAATTAGCACCCAAATTCATGTTAGATAGGCAATGTTAGATAATGGTGCTCTCATCAAGGGCCCCTTACATGTATTATGATGAGAACTAACAATGTTAGATATGGGTGTTCTCATCTGAAAGTTCTCAAATTAGCAACCAAGTGAAATTTTTTTGAACATTGTAATAAAGTTTCTAAACAATTATGCAGGACATTCACTCTCAATTTTTTTTTTCATTTCATGACCTGCACAGTTTTTTTAAACTATTGTTTTAGCACAATTGTGCAGGTTAACTTGATCCATGACTTATAGTTCAATTTTATTTGAACTTTGATGTATTAGAATGTAGTAAAAATATTGAACTTTTAGAAACTGAGGCAATTGCAGGTAGTAAAAATGTTTGTATGGGACTGTTGAAAAAACTTTTTTTTCCATTTGCGTTTATTACTGTACTTTTTGTTCGTGAAGACTTCTTTAATGTTGCCTGCAATGCATGGAAAGATTACTCCCGTGGACACTTTTGTGGCTTTTTGATTATGCATGTAATGATGTTGAAAGAATCTTACTTTTTTGGTACCATACTAGCAAATTTTGGTCCTTTGCTAATTGAATTTTGGCATACCTATTAACACAATATTGTCACTTAACGAGCATATATGTGAGATGATGCATCAATTTTGGCATTTAAGCAATCATTTTTTGGAATTTTGTTATATAAGCATCTTAGGGAATTTTTGGAACATGCTATGGATAATGATTAATTAACAAGACATTAATCATAGAGGATTAACTGAATATTCTTTTGTGAGAAT
This sequence comes from Scilla litardierei, assembly GCA_030789695.1. Taxonomy (NCBI): domain Eukaryota; kingdom Viridiplantae; phylum Streptophyta; class Magnoliopsida; order Asparagales; family Asparagaceae; genus Scilla; species Scilla litardierei. The sequence continues at coordinate 64,483 of JAULAV010004868.1, read as the reverse complement.
ATTTGATATGCATTTTGTTACTTCGGCACATCCATATTTTTTGCACATCATCTTTTTGTGTTGAACATATTACTAATGTTATTTATATAGGTGATGTTACTTGCTGAGTCGTGTAGCTCACTCTAAAGATGTTGGGGAACTGAAATTTTGTGAGAAAAAAATTTGGATGTCCATTTCTCTCCCAATATTTTGGGTTGAACTAAATCTTGATGGATTTATGGGTAGAACTAAAAATTTTTGGAGAATCAAATTCTATGGGAAGAAATTATTTTTGGGGAAACTAAAATTTTTGAAAACTAAATAACTTTAGGGGAAACTACAATTTTTAGGGGAAACAAAATTCTCGGGGAAGAAAATTTTTGGGTGAAACTAAAATTTTTGCGAACTAAATAACAATGGCGGGAACTAAATTTTATGTGCTAACTACATTTTGGGGAGACCGCCGGCCCTTAAGCTAGATGGTATCCCCCCTCCCTCTTATGTAGTAGCGACCCGAGATCTAATCCCGGTCCCTCTGTGTTACCAAAAAAACTAAATTTTGGGGAGAACTAAATAACTTTTCGAGTGAACTTTAATTATTGCCGGCCATTTAAATTTTGGGAGAAACTAAGATTTTTGGGGGAACAAAATTCCTTGGGATGAGCTAAATTTTTGGGGGAACTAAGATTTTGAGGGGGGGATTTCTAAAATGAATCATGTCCACATTTTCAGGGGAACTAAGATTTTGAGGGGGGAATATCTACAATGAATCGTGCCCACATTTTCGGGAGAACTAAGATTTTGAGGGGGAACTATCTAAATTGAACCGTGCCCGCGGGCACGGGGTATGACTAGTATATATATATATGAGGAGGGATCAAATGACCACCAAAATAACCCCAAAAATGACCCCCTATCAAAAATCCTATGCCCCCCATTTTTTCAGAAGATCCGAACCGTTCATCTTGATCTCCACCTTCTAAATACCCGACCCACCAATTTTCAACCCGATCCCATGTGTTTTGCCCGTTCATCCATCCGACCCAAATTTAACGGTTTCGCATGAACAGAACTTTTGCGAATGGTTGATGAACGGGCAAAACACATGGGATCGGGTTGAAAATTGGTGGGTCATGTATTTAGAGGGTGGAGATCAAGATGAACGGTTCGGATCTTCTGAAAAAATGGGGGGCATATGATTTTTGATAGGGGGTCATTTTTGGGGGTCATTTTTGGGGGTCATTTGATCCCTCCTCTATATATATATAGTGAAACTTGACTTAATTATTGTATGGTGTGACTACATGTGTTGATGTGTTTGGTGTTGGATGAATACTAGGGATTATTAGAGGGTAGTATACCCTTGATGTTTGTGCATAGGTAGCTACATATAGGTAGAGCAATGATTGAATTGGCTAAGTGTGAGACTATCCTTATATGAGTATCTGAAATATTGTTTTGTGATTAGGTAGGTAGTAGTTATATAAGGGATGCATGCTTATATATATGATTGAAATACTTGTATGAGTCTGACTGACTATAATAGGTATAAGTGTATACGTATGTGAATATATATACGCGTTGGTAGTGTTAATGTTTGACTACCTAGTGCGTATATGAGCACCTGTAATGACTATACCTGGTTTGTAATATAATGTGACTTGATTTGGGGTAGTTATTAGAGCGACTAGATATATTAGAAAGTCCGAGGACGGACTTTATTCTAAGGTGGGGAGGATGTAACGACCACTTTTCGTTGTACGTTTTTCGTGCACGTGCTTTTGGCCGTGCACGTGTTTGTTTTAGACTTTATTTGTTTGTGAACACTTTCGTGTGATATGCCGTTGTGAACGTCTCTGAGAGTATTAAATAGTGGCACTATCTTGGAACGACATTTCTCGAGTCGTTTTCCCACAATTTAATCTTACTCGATGAGACGTGACGATTTTCACTTTTGACGGGAGACGTTTCTATTTTTAGTTTCGTCGTCCGACTTCGAAATTGAGATTCGTCTTCTTAATTAGCTCACATTCGTCATCACGATCACCCTGATATTTATTTTATAATTTTTGGAGTTTATTTGACCATTTTTATATTTTTAACAAGGTTTATAATATTTTTAATAATTTATTTTTAAATTATTTTCTTCCAAATAAAATTTATTTGAGTTTAAAACGTTTTAAAGAATTTTTGAGCCAATTTCCAGCTCATTTGGATCGCAGCAAATCCTTGTGTGAGTTGGAGAGGGCGAGATACGAATTTTAAATTATTTTAAACTCCAAATCTCTTTAGGATTAGCCCTAGACCTAGTCAACCCATCTACACTATATAAACAACCTCTAGGAAGACCTATTTTCGCAAGAAAATAACCCTAGCCACTTCCAAAACCCAAATTTGACGTTGCGACGAATCGTCGCAACGTTGCGACGAATCGTCGCAACGTTGCGACAAGCATTTGCCGCACCGACCGAGAGAACGGGCTCAAAACCCCCGCACCCACCGCTGCCAATGCCCGCTCCTCCGCTCCGCCCGCTTGCACAGCCGTCGCTCCGCATCTCCCGTGCCCGACCGAGAGAAGCTCTCGGTCAGACCGAGAGCTGTCGCCCGCTATCGCCACTCCCCGCATCGCTGCAAGCCCCCGCACCAAGCTCCGCTCCGCTCCCGCTCCGCACCGAGTCTGACCGAGGCGCCCGCCCGCCATCGCCGAAGCCCGCAACGTTGCAACGCTTGCAACGTTGCAGCGCCCGCTCCCCCGCATCCAAGGCGCCCGACCGGTGCTGTCCCTCGCACCGACCGACAGATCCCTCCGCACCAAGGCCCGCACCGACCCCAAACGCTGCAACCCTCGCATCCCATGTGTCTGACCGACGGAGCTCCCCGCACCAAGGCTGTACGACCGAGAGCCAAACGTCGCAACCCCGCACCTGTCGCACCACTTGCCACCGTGGGCCCCCCAAGTTCTCCAGAGGTATTGTGGGTCCCCCAAAGGTCCCTAAGACTACTGTGGGCCCCACCTAGGTGTTTTCTCTCCGACGATTTGCCGCGTACGACGTTGCGACACGTCGTAGCCCGTCGTCGCACGTGCTAGCTTTGGAATCTGGAACCGTTGCTCCGGTTGATGCTCTGAACTTTCCAGCGAGGAAACTAATTTGGAATCAGGACTTGGAGCGCGTTCTTCTATTCCAACCCCCAGCGTAGCTACCCGACGCCGGTGTAGCTTTCGCGTCGTGTTGAGGTAACGCTTTGCACCCTTAGGACCCCCAACCCAATGCATGCTAATCAAGACTAAAATCAGTATTTTTAAAGTATTTTAAATGTTTTAAATTCACTAATCAAGATTAATAATATGGACTTTAGGCCGGTGGACTTGTGCACTTAGGATAATTGTGATTCTTGGACTCATTGGACGATGTGCTCAGACGTTGTACTTGCAGGCAAGTGAAACTTGCCAACTCTTGTGTAGGGCCATGTTTTTAGGCCACTTCCTTGCTTTTAGCGTAAACGAGACTAGTCAGTGAAATGATAGCTGGCTAGACGCCTACTTGATCTAGTTTGACAACGAAACTAGATCCGTCACCTAATTGATCTAGCTTGACAACGAAGCTAGATCCAACCCTTAAAATTGTTGTTCATGCATACTAAACTGTCACGTTTACTTTCCTTACCTGTACGCACTTTTAACTGCCATGCATTGCATCTTACATGTCATTCAAATTGATTGTTGCATCGTAGCACACGCTACAAAATACTTGTACACTCCGTGTTTCCGTGTTTCCAGCTAGGTGCACCCCTACGCCATACTTGTTTAAAACACTTCCTGGCTCGTGGTCCAGAAGCGGGCCTCATGTGTTGGCTGAAAACCAATGCCCGTTACACGTGGAGGGGTAGGGATAAACGGTCACTTGAGCTTAGGAGTTGGCCCGATCAGCCACTTTAGCCAAAAGACGGAATCTCTGTGCACGAGGTGCTTACTTTACTTGTCTTGTACTTGTCTTGTGAATGATTCATGCCATGCCATGCTCGTACTTTACTTTACTTTACGTTACTTTACTTTACCTGTTGCACTCATACTTTAACTGCCATGTCATTGCATTCATGCTAGAACTGCTAGGTTGCTTTACTTTTGCATACTTCCAGTTTCCTTGCACAAGTCTCTTGTAGACTTGCTGACATGTGCCCCTTGCTCTTTTGGGTGTCACATGTTAGACCCTGAGCCGGAGACCGCTGCTGTGTACGTGATGTTTTGCTGACGCTGAGTCCGAGTCCATGATTGCCAGGAGGAGTTTTATGGACACCGGTGACCTTTCTTGGTGATTTTACTGAGTTTCTTTTGTTTTAGGTTTTGTTGTTAGTTGTCGGTGCGTGGCACCTTTTCTCTGTACGTTGTACTTTTGTTGGCCATGTTTGGGCCTTTAGTCTCTTTTTCTTTTTAGCCTGGTGGCTTTTCTGCGATGTTGGAATTTATATTTATGGATATTCTGAGATTATTCTTTTGTCTCATTTCATTATTATTATCTTGTTTCGCTCGCGTTGCAAGGACCTGCAGTTTTAAATTTGATCGACGCTTATCGGACTTGCATCTTTGTAGCTTCAAGTCTGCGCGGACCTTCTCACGCTTCCCTCCATATTTTTGGGAAGCGGGGCGTGACAAGGGCTCTCAGCCATTTGAAGCGGAATTCGAACCGATCGGGTGACATCTCACCCGATCGGTTCATCTGTAGCCGATATTTCGCAACGACGAACCGAAGAGCTCATCAGATCGGTTCAGTGATCGGGTGATATCAACAGAGCTCTCGGCCATTTTGGACTTAATTCCAACCGATCGGATGATTTATCATCCGATCGGTTCATCTGTAGCCGCAATATCCAAACGACGACCCGGAGATGCCAACCAGTCGGACCAAGTGAGCGGTTGAAGTTCTGAACGTCGATGCTGAAGCGCCAAGCAGCTCACCCGATCGGTTGATGCTTCAACCGATCAGGTGGCCGCGATTTGTATAAATAGTTGCCCTAGGTTTCAGAAAACGGGAGCTGTCTTATTTTCTGTCTTTTTCTTGTACGGTGACGGCCGGAATTTTATTGCATTTTGTAAGTCTTCTGATTGCTTTCAAACTTTAATATTGCCTTAATACCATTGCTAGCATCTTATTCCTATTGCCTGATCATGATTTCTACTGTTGATTTTCATTTACATTGCTTTTTAGCTATGATTTGTGAGTAGTTCCAAAATCTGGGATTTTGGTGGAAACCCCTTCGTGGGTTCTCCCAAATGCATCCATAGGACTAGGATTTCGATAGGGTTAGGAATTTAGATGGTTACGCAGGGTGTTTCATTGTCATTGGCGGGAAAAAGACCGCTTTTGACCGTCTGGCCAAGGGGGAATAAACTTGGCGGTTGACTCCCTAGCCACAGCTCACGCCCTTAGTGTAGACATTGAATCCTAGCACGTGGAAATGGCATGATGTGATGTTGGGAGTTATCGTTACGAGCTTAGTGCTCCCGAAGTCAATCGGTGTTAATGGACATGGGAATGCCCACCGACCGAACCCGGGTAGTCCCAGCGTATCATCCTAGGCACTGACCGGAATATCGGGCCCATGTGACGCTAGGTATCACTCTTAGAGGCAACGTCTCACCACTAAACCCTAATTCCGATCGTATTCCTATCCGTCGATCGTAATAGTGAGAACACATGATAGGGTGGAAACCGAAGTCCTAGGTTTCCTTTTATATTGTACATCCTTAGTATCTATTTTCCATGACAATCCATCGATCGTTCGGGCTAGCTCACCCATCGGGTGAACCGGTTCCTTTTTGACACAATCACAACACACGCCTCACTGTGTTCGACTCCCAAGCCACACTACAACATCGTGTGCTTGCGGTATAAATATTTAAATATGGTATCGCCAATCATATTGCACTTTTATGCTCAAAACTAGGGGACGTCAGTGCATAAAGTTAAAGATCCAATACCTTTGTATTGTGATAACAACACAACCATCAACTTGGTCAAGGAACTGAGGCTACATAAGAGATCCAAACATATTCTTCATAGATATCACCTCATATGTGATATAGCATCGAGAAAAAACATAGAACTCATGCAGGTCTCTAAGGAAGATAATTTAGCAGATTCATTCACAAAGGCTCTATCACATGAACGTCTGGAGAGACACATGTGTAAAAGTGGTATCAGATACCATTATAATTGGGACTGAGTTCAATTGGAAGATGTTGAGAGATGTATACACTCGAGGCCAATTATCAGTAATTGGACAATTTTGTTCAAATATAATAGCATGATATTTGGCACCTTTGTTTAACTATATAAATAAATGTGTATCATCATTAATACTTAAATAAAGTCTTAATGCTTAATCCGAGGTCAAACATATATCGAGTTATAGATCATGATCATGGGGAACTGTTTTGACTGTTTGAAGCATAAATCTAAAATTGTTCATAGTCGTAGATGCATCAAGATAAGACATCGATGCACAGATAGACTACTGTGTCGCTGTCTTCACCAATTGTTGTTGACGATGATGTCATAAACGCTTGATTTAGCAAAATTAGATACGAAGCACAAGTGCGCATTAGAGAAAGAGTTCAATAAACGACCCAATGAGAGCTGCTACATAGTGGCACATACGATATGTCAATGGTAGCTCTAATGATGATCGGCAAGTTGGTCCTCTGACTTGAGGTAACTTTACAAGCATGTGCATGAACGATATCACTTAGATCTCTGACCCAGTTTCAAGGCAAGCATGACGAAATGTCTTTAGTTGGATGATACTAGAAGCATACGAGGGAGTATTGGACGAGTTGAGGATTCATCTCTCCCGTTGTTGGTATTAGTGTCGTAGAATCAGTATGGTCCTTAGCAAGATACTTGGCCAAGGGGTGTTGGATGGAATCCAATAATGACTAGTTAAGACCGAACAATACTGACCCGATTCGAAGCTATTAGGGGTTGACAGTCAATCATACCCAAGGCTTCGCAGGGCATAGTTATGATGAAGGGATTAAAACTGTAGTATTTATCATTGGCATAGCCAGGGTAGTTCCGACAACACTCATATCATAGGAGCAGACTAGATAATGATGAAACCGAATCAGGGATGATACCTGCTACTCGAGGTCACTTTCGTCAAGGGATATGAGTCACACATGCAGTAGGGTCAGACTGTAGGGTCTCATATAGGCTTTGATCTTCGTCCAAGTATCAACAGATTAAAGGTACATGCATATGGTGCATGAGAACTAAAATGTCGCAAAAATTTTGCGAAGGGGATTTCGATCACATAAGATCTGATGCGACAATTGAGCTATCTAAAGAGAATAGAACATCCATGTGTGGAAATCGGGTTCCTGGACATGCCCATGCCTAGCTGCTTTAGCCCGGGCACGGACTTAAGCTAGCTTGTGTACATGGCTAAAGATAGCCCGAGCTTTGTGCTCGGGCTGCCTGCCTAAGCATTCGCTCGGTTTGCCTGCCTGAATGACTTGGGCATTAGCTGACCGAGCTATGCTTAAGAGCTACAGCCAGAGCAGCAGCTGCTTGTGCAAGGGCACAGACCGCACCCGAGCACGTGCTCAGGTCCAACCTGAGCACAAGTCGGTTGCATCCATCCCATGTGTGGACTCGGATTTGAGGGGTCAAACGACTTCGAAAATGAGTGATGTCAATTTCTTTGCGATCACGTTATGGAGCTCTTCGATATGATATCTTATTGACATTCAGTATTCTTTGATAAGTAGAATGTTGCGAGGTATTGTTATCATTCTTTTTCGTTATTCTGGGTGCTGATTTTTATGGCACCTTACGCCTGTTAATTGAACATTCCTCGAGTACTGCCTTGGTATATTGCATTGAAGAGTTCCCAGATACTCGAATTTGAGCTTGGTCAAGGCAGTTGATACAAATACCGTATCCCAGTTTGGTCGTGGGGCTGGAGTTCATAAAATGCCGAGCATATGGGAGGCCAAAGTACGTGCTAAGCCTCTCTCGTTATACAGAAGATATAGTGCTTGTCTGATGCATTTACGCTATGTTTGTGACATACTGAGGACTTCATCTTTCTTTGTTGATTGCAATTCACTGCAATTCAGGCTGTATTTGTGTTTAATGGGCCAATATTCAACTTACTGTATGAAGAACTTTAGTGAAAATTGGAACCAAGAGTACCACCCTAGGAGATGAACCCAAAACATATCGTAGAGTCATAGAATGTGAAATCAAGCAGACTTCAACGTTAGGGAGAGCAAGGACAACACTAGTCTTCGATATGTCTGGGAGAGAGATTCATTAGCGTGTACAAATAGATACTAAGTTTTCATATCGATCCCTATGTCATTAAGAGCAAACTGGGCGAAGTTTTAAACAAAATTAGCAGGTGCTGCTCTATGCTGCCATAAGCCAGGAACAAACCAATTTTGTTAGCCTTCTATATTAATGCGATCCAAATCAGTCACATATTAACGTAAAGGCTTCATGTTATCGCTCGTATCTGAAAAATGATCTCTCTATGGTGACTCATCTGCTAATACAATCTGTAGCAAACGAGATACTGTTGTCATGCTTTTTTTTGCAACTGTGGCAGTCTATTTCTGCACAGAGACGCGGCAAATGGAGCGGAGAGCGGCAAATGGGAAGCATATCACCACGCCGCATCTCAGACAGTGAGCAAATTTGCATCATGCACGCAAAAGAAGGAAATAAAACAACCCAAAGTCACAACGCAAACATCAGCACGCACAATGCTTTTTGCTCGGTGCCTTTCAATTCTCTTCGCACTGGCAACTCCCCCCCGCGCGCTCTATTGGTGCTGGCCCTACCAAGTACAAGTTGCTGCCACGAACGCTCGACCCACTTGCGCTAAATATGTGGCATGCCCATAATCGACTAGTAGTAAACATTGGTATATTCATTCAGATCCCAAGTAGGGCCGTAGCCTCCCAAAAAATAGCACGCACATTTCAATGAATAATTAGGTTATTAATGGTCTCATAATTGAGCCTTTGGATAAGGGAATGATGCCTCACCCTTCCACTATAAATACATCTCTATGTGCTCACTCTCTTCATAAGAGAACAACGCATTGCGCCTTGCTGCTAGCAGTGAATTAATTGCTCTCTCATCAACACTCTCTTCTTAAGTTTCCATCTTCTCATATATAATGGAGGGGGGAGGAAGTTGCGGTGACCTCCTAAGGAGGTGCAAGCCATACATTGCCATGATCTCCTTACAATTTGGATATGCTGGAATGAACATCATCACCAAAGTCTCCCTCAACCTGGGCATGAGCCACTACGTACTTGTCGTCTATCGCCATGCCTTTGCCACCCTATCCATCGCCCCCTTTGCCATCGTTCTTGAGCGGTAGCTATCCTATTTGGATTGGTTTTTGTTCTAATTCGTTGCTTGATTGAAGTATTAATTAATTTGCGTGTGATGTTATAGGAAAGTGCGGCCTAAGATAACATTTCCTATCTTCTTGCAAATATTTGTTCTGGCCCTCCTTGGGTGAGTACATAATTAATATGCATTTCATATAGCATGACATGAAGAATTGCTCTCTCTCTAACTTTGAGAGATGTTTACAATACAGGCCAGTCATCGACCAAAACTTCTACTACATGGGCTTGAAATTTACATCCCCAACCTTCGCCTGTGCCATGAGCAACATCCTTCCGGCGATGACTTTTGTTATGGCAGTAATTTGTCGGTAGGCTCCTAGTTCTTGCAATACAATTACATTTATATGCGTCATTGATATTAGTACAGAGACAATCAACAAGACGATTAATTTCTTTTTTTGATGTTAGAATGGAGAAGGTGGACTTAAAGAAGGTGAGGTGCCAGGCCAAGGTAGTGGGTACTTTGGTGACAGTAGCCGGAGCCATGCTTATGACTCTCTATAAAGGACCAATCGTCGAACTGCTTTGGACTCACCATGTTCATTCTCACCAAGCTAATGTTCCTGCTGCTGTCGAGTCAAGCAATAATGACTGGTTCCTCGGTTCTCTTTTCATCGTCTTAGCTACTCTAGCTTGGGCATCTCTCTTTGTGCTACAGGTAAGAAAAGATGCATGATCATATGTGTGTGTGTGTGTTGTGTTATTCTCTCTTTCTCATGAATTGTGCTAATTTGTGTTTGATATGCATTTAACAGGCAGTGACACTGAAGAAATATTCTGCTCAGCTCTCTCTCACAACATTGATATGCTTTGTGGGCACACTGCAAGCAATTGTTGTAACCCTGGTCATGGAGCACAGACCCTCTGCATGGTCCATTGGGTGGGACATGAACCTCCTTGCTGCTGCCTATGCTGTAAGTGATCTCTCCCACTCTTCCCCCTCAAAAGCTTTTTCCCCTTAAATCAGTTTTACTACCAGCTACCAATCCGATGTCATCATCTCTTATCTAGCACTGAAATATGAAATCGAATCCAACTTCAAGGCACATACAAAACCAATATCCAAACTTGGTACATTCTCTAACTTGCAGGGGATCGTGACATCAAGCATCGCATACTATGTTCAAGGTCTAGTGATTCAGGAGAGAGGGCCTGTATTTGCCTCAGCTTTCAGCCCTCTGATGATGATCGTTGTGGCAATCATGGGTTCTTTCATCCTTGCTGAAAATATTTACCTCGGAGGGTGAGATTACTTACATGATCCAGACCTTTATTTATCAAAAGCCTTGTATAATTCTGATTTATGTCACTCCCTTTGTGGTGTGCATGTCTTATTTATATCTTTTCTATGTTCATATTTTGGTGTGCAGTATTCTTGGAGGAATCTTGATTGTTGCAGGGCTCTACTCAGTGTTATGGGGAAAGTACAAGGAGTACAAAGAGATGGAGATACAAGCCATGGAATTGCCAGTTGTTTCTAATGGTGGTGATCAAGGAAACGGCCAGGCCATTAACATCGATGCAGAGAAAGCAAAAGCCATCGACAGCGATCTTGTAGCAGTCTGAATCTTACCTTCAGAGACAACAACTGCCCAACTAGCTCACTAGTTGTGGGAGGAAACATGAAAAGGGAATGCATTTGAATTGTTTGAGGATGTTGAGAGTGATGAGGCCTTGATAACAAGTAGAGGGGGCATAAGGGGCTAAGATGGAGGGGCTTTTTTGTCTTTTTTAACTTTTTTCTTTTCTTTCTATTATCTTTCTTTTTTTAAATCATCTTTTTGGTGTGATGAGCCATGTAAGCAACAAACTTATTGAAACATTTGAACCAAGAATTAATGGAGGATTCCTACAATATTGTGTAAGTTCTTGTTGTAATCTAGAACATGTTTGGAATTCAAATGGAAGATTTCCTTTTCTGTTGATTATCTTTTCTAAATGTCATTTTTAAGTTGCCAAAATCTTGAGGATTATAATACAAAGCGTAGCTGTAACTTTTTGATTACAAAAGTATATAAACCCAACTTTAGGTCTTACATGAAAAAGTTTAAAAGTTACATTTTTATCATGGAAGAAGATACTGATATGCAACCATCTAACTTTGAGACAGTCCAACAAGTGTCTTCTACATCGCTGGAATCTCCTTTGGAAAATCAATAATAAAGATGAGACGCTTCAAATAAAATGTCATCTCTATCCACTATTAAGTATTAACCCCATGTTGTTCTCAGGATGAGCATGTATACGTCTCATAGAAAGGGCGACTTTGGAGTTTAAAGCTCCAGAACAGGGCTAAGCTGGACGACCTCAGAACAAAGGCTACGGCATTACTAGCTTGTCTGATGTCATTGACGTGATCTTCAGGGCCATCACTATAGTGGGTGCAACCTGGCACGGCAATCCAACCGTGCGTAGAAGAGCTTTGCTCATCAAGCACGCAACCCTCCAACTGACCTGAACTCTGCCAACATGGATCGAGCCTCGAAGCAGCTCAATCTCTCCAATGAGCCTATGCTCTACACAAAGGCCGAGGCAAGATAGGTTCATCAGCCTCATAATATTTCCATTGTCGTCAATCTACAGAACGCCAACCAACTGTAGAGTTTAGCGCATTGTCATCGACAATGGAAGCGCAGTCGATATCCTATACATGTATACATTCCAGAAGCTAGGGATATTAGAAGACATCATGCAATCTGTGCACACTAATCTCTTTGGTTTCACAGGCACCTAGGTCGTCTTGAAGCGGATGGTCTCCATGTCGGTGAAGTTCATCGAACCTCTATGCCAGCAGGAGCACAACGTCTATTTCCAGGTGGTCAACTGCCTAGAAACTTTATGATAGGACGACCAACACTTAATATCATGCAGGCGGTGACCTCCACGTACCACCTCCTAGTGAAGCTGCTCATGGAGTTGGCGTGGTAGGAGAAATCTAGTCTGAGGCCAGGAATTGCATGCTCCTAGCTATAAGGTGGTGGCCTCACACCCGGTGCAGACCGATGGCAGCTCAGGGACCCCTCAACCTTTCACTGCCCCTACTCAGCCTCATGAGGGAGCTCATATATATATATATATATATATATATATATATATATATATATATATATATATATATATATATATATAGGAAAAAGGGGATCTAAGGTGCCTCCTTAGATGAAAATCTAAGGAGGCGCCCACATTTCCACCCATCTCCTACAATTTTTTTGGAAATATTTTTTCATGGGGTTATTGTTCAACTCATGGATGATCAACATACCAAATTTCAAGGGATTCCAATACTTTTTGAGCCACCATCTACCCCTTACAACTTCAACGGTTTGAAAACGTGCTTAAAACACCACAAAGTTGCAAGGGGTAGATGGTGGCCCAAATAGTATTGGAATCCCTTGAAATTTGGTATGTTGATCATCCATGAGGTGAACAATAAACCCATGAAAAAAAATTTCATAAAAAATGTGTGAGATGGGTGGAAATGGGGGGCGCCTCCTTAGATTGAATCTAAGGAGGCACCTTAGGATCCCTTTACCCATATATATATATATATATATATATATATATATATATATATATATATATATATATATATATATATATATATGAGGGAAATGTGCCTGAGGTTGACCTCAGGCAGAATTACCTGAGGTCAACCCCTCTGTCCGGATGTTGTAGGTATTTTTTTTTGAAATTGTTTTTTGCAGTAGGTAGATATACTTGTTATGTAGCTCCCCACAAAATTTCAGCTCAATCCGACACCGTTTGAGCCTCCGTTCATCGATTTCAAAAACGTTGCGCAAAACTGTCCAGAATTCTGGACAGTTTTGCGCAACGTTTTTGAAATCGATGAACGGAGGCTCAAACGGTGTCGGATTGAGCTGAAATTTTGTGGGGAGCTACATAACAAGTATATCTACCTACTGCAAAAAACAATTTCAAAAAAAAATACCTACAACATCCGGACAGAGGGGTTGACCTCAGGTAATTCTGCCTGAGGTCAACCTCAGGCACATTTTTTTGTATATATATATATATATATATATATATTGGAGAATATGCTTTGCATTCTTTATTGAGCTCATGAAAAAATACAGGACTCTCACGGGTGGAAGAAGGATGTTTGTAATGTGGGTAGAGGCACAGGCGCCAGCATCCCAACAAAACTAAACACCTTCCGCAATCCGTAGGTCAAAAGAAAACAAAAAAGTACAAGTATAGCCTATCTAGTCTATGAACCCCCAGTTCCGTGGGGGGGCACCATCATCCGCAGGATCCCACTCAACATGTCGCATGGCGATTCTGACATCATCGGCAATGTTGTCGAATAGGAGAGTCTGAAGCTGTCTAGAACCTTCAAAGATTCTCCTATTTCTTTCCCTCCATATATGCCAAACCATCACAGCCAGAACCATTCTGGCAAGCTTACCCACATTATCTTGACTGCGAAACTGGTCCATGATTAAGTCACTAATTCCAACCAGGGAGCTGGCAGGGAAGAGGTGATCCCAAGCTTGAGGAAGCTCCTGCAAAGAATATATTTAGTATAGCTGCATTCAAAGAAAATATGGTCTCTATCTTCATGAATATTATCAGAGCATAAAACACAGAAGGGTGAAGTAGGCACTCCCCATTTCACGAGCTTGTCACGGGTGAGGAGTTTCCCGTGAAAAGCCCGCAGTAAAGTGATAGCCATCTTGTGGATGTGCCCTTGAAACCACACCACCTTGCAATGAGGAAAGGGGGGTCTAATAACCCTAGCGCCCTCCCAGGCGTTGTGGAGAGAAGGAGCCTTGGAAATCCAGGACCAAGTGTCCATGCCCGTGCTAAGTGTCACCGAATTTATAATATGGCGGACAGGGGTAAGAGAGGCGCTGTCAGTCCAACCATCATTATCCCAATAGTCTCTGACGAGAAACCTTTCCTCCCCAATAGGAACCACAAAAGTGTCACTGAGGGGACCACAGGGGAGCCAATTATCATGCCAGAAAAGAGTGTCCGCACCATCCCTAACATTGCGCTTGATGAGCTTTTTAGTGAAGCCCCTACACTGAAGGATAAATTTCCAGGTCCCAGATTGCATCGGATTAGCCTTGGCAAGAAAAAACCCCACACTACTCATGTACTCCTTCCTCATGTGAGAGTCCCAACCACCAACATGTGTGAGCATGCGCCAAGTAAGCTTGACACCATGCGCATTGTTGAGATCCGTGAGACTTCTAATACCCAATCCCCCCTCTTGCTTGGGAGTACACATATCATTCCAAGCCCAAAGGTGATTATTCCCCCATATAAATTTTCTGCACATAGAAGTAATCGTACCAAGAATGGACTTAGGAATGCGGAAGGCTTGCATCCAGAATCCCACCATTCCATAGATGACAGACTTAACAAGCTCAATACGCCCAGCAATGGATAACAGAGAAGAAGACCACCCCTGCAACCTGCTTTTGCATCTATCAATCAGGCGACTATACATGGAGGCATTGGGGTATTTTGTAGAAAGAGGAAGACCTAAATAAGTAGACAGCGTTTGCGCACGACGAATGCCCAAAATATCAGCCAGACTGTTAGGACACCTAGTGCCTTTACTGAAGATACCAGCACTTTTATCCCAGTTAACACCAAGACCAGTGAAGGAATTGAATGAGGAGAGAAGATCTCTTAGCCCCTCGAAGGACTTAACATTGGCTCTACAAAAAACCAATAGGTCGTCAGCAAATAGGAGGTGGGTGACAGCCCCCATTCTATTCATAGGCATAATGTTGTGAGTGGCAATGGATTTAGCCATGAGCAAGGAGAATGCCTCCATAACAATCACGAAAAGGTACGGAGAGAGGGGGTCTCTGACGTGCGTCTATATTTCATATATTCACGCACGTTTTCTTTTGTGTTTCTCCGTGTTTTTCCGCCGTCTCTTATTCGTTTTCGTATGTTTTCACGTTTTCTTTCACTTTTCTTTGTTTGTCCATGATTGCAGGGGATTGACCATGTAGGGGACGTTTAATGATGATATCCCAAGTCCCCGGAGCAACGGGAGAAGTCACGTGTGATCCAGGGGGTCAAACGGCGAAGTATTCATCTTTCAGCCCCTCACCCGGTCGGTTGGTCACCTCCAACCGATCGGGTGATGCACGCGTGCACCAACCGGTCGCTACCGCAGCTCACAAAGAAGTCACCCGACCGGTTCACAGACCGGTTCTGCGGGCGGCTGTTCTCTGTTTTCTCGAGCAGAATTCCAACCGATCGGGTGACTCTCACCCGATCGGTTCATCTGTAGCTAAAGAAGATGAGCTGAAGACACGGACGATTCAACCGGCCGATTCACCCGACGGCTCCAAGATCCAACCGGTCGCTCAAGAACTCACCCGATCGGTTCATGTGATCGGGTGAAAACTCGCCGTTTTCTGATATTATTTGTAACGGATCAACCGATCGGTTGACTTGTCAACCGATCGGTTGATGCGACGGCCTATATATAGAGCCCCTAGGGTTCCAGAAACGGGGAGTTGCTGTTTTTCTACTGTTTTATTTCCTTGTGACGGCTGTAATTGTTACTCTTTTGTAAGTATTCAGATCTTTCTAAAATTTTAGTATTGTCTTTATTACTCCTTTACTTCCGCATTGCAATTGTCCGATTATGATTTCAACGGTTAAATTTCATTTAGATTGCTTTTTCATGAATTTTTGTGAGTAGTTCCCAAATCTGGGATTTTGGTGGAAACCCCTTCGGGGGCTCTTCCCGATGCGTCCGTAGGGTTAGGAAATCGATAGGGAGTAGGAATCTAATGGTTACGCGGGGTGTTTCATTGTCATCGGCGGGAAAAAGACCGCCTTTGACCGTTGGGCCAAGGGGGAATAAACTTGGCGGTTGACTCCCTAGCCATAGCTCACGCCTTTAGCGTAGACGCCGAATCCTAGCACGCGGGAGCGGCAGGATGAGACGTCGGGAGATATCGTTGCGGGCTTAGTGCTCCCGGGATCGATCAGTGTTAATGGACACGGGAGTGCCCACTGATCGAATCCGGGAAGTCCGGTGTATCATCCTGGGCACCGACCGGAATATCGGGCCCATGGGACGCCGGTACCACTTTCAGAGGCAACGTCTCACCATTAGACCCTAATCCCGATCGATATCCATACCCGTAGGCCGTATCGGCGAGAGTCTCTCGTCGGGTTGGAAACCAAAGTCCCGGGTTTACTTTCTTTTTGTTCATACCCTTTTATTTCCTTTCGTGACAACCATCTACCGATTCGGGCTAGCTCGCCCCTCGGGGTGATTTTGGTCCTACCTGACCCAAGCACAACCTCGCCTCCCTGAGTTCGATATTCCCGCACCCTACACTAACCGTGAAACTTACGGTAAACGACACAGCGCCGCCGCGACGCAAGCGGGGCGCCGGTCAAGTTTATGGCGCCGTTGCCGGGGAGGCAACGTGCTTGATATTTTTGGATCTCTTGAACCCTCGTGTCTAGCTCACATCCCTACCTCGCGATAATTTTTGCATTCTCTTTTTTCTTTTTCTTATTTGTTTTTCTTATTTTTATTTCTTATTTTATCTGTTTCTTTCCCACTTGTCGCTTCACGGGTGTTTGTTGTTTTTCATGCGCAGGAGTTCAAGGAGTCTTGACGACTTGATTCCCCTCGATCCAGAGATTAACGCCACCCTTAGGCGTTTGGCCGCCGAGAAGCGAAGAAGGGAAGATCCCGAATCCATGGAGGAGAACACCCCACCTCACAAGTCTCTGCTGGAGTACTCGATGCCCTCCATCGAGTCAACTTCCGCCATCCGATCTCCAGTTATTGCGGCCCAAAGCTTTGAGCTGAAGCCGTCTCTAGTGACATGGATCCAGCAGGACCAGTTTGCGGGTGCGCCCATGGAGAGCCCGATAGAGCACCTGGACTCCTTCTTGGAGAAGTGTGACACCTTCCGAATTAATGGTGACACTACAGAGGCTATCCGTCTGAAGCTGTTCCCCTTCTCTTTGCGGGACAAAGCCAAGCAATGGTTAAGGGGGAAGGACCCCAACACTTTCAACACCTGGGAGAAGCTCTTCAACGCTTTTCTGACGAAGTTCTTTCCTCCGGGGAAGACCATGAAGTTGAGGAGTGAGATCTCCTCCTTCTCCCAGGCCAGCCACGAGTCCTTGCATGAGGCTTGGACGAGATATAAAGAGATGCAAAGAAGATGCCCTCACCATGAGCTTCCGAAGTGGCAGATTATCAATCTGTTCTACAATGGGTTGAGGGATGACCTTAAATCTTCTATGGACGCCGCGGCTGGGGGTTCCTTCATGTCTCGAAGCGAGGAAGATGCCGGGAATATTCTGGAAAACATGGCATCCAACAATGAGCGGTGGTGCGACGAGAGAGCCACACCAAGAACTGGGGGTATACACAAAGTCGAGGACGTTGACAAACTTTCAAGCAAGTTCGACTTGCTTTCGACCCAGATCTCCGCACTGATGGTAGGAGCCGGTGGGGCCGGGTACACAGCAAGTTTCTGCGGTAGAGTTTGAATTCCTTGGGGAATTCGACGGTGGTGACATCTCACCACCGTTGGATCAGGCGAGCGCACTATTTTACAACCCCACGGGGAATGCGCCATATCCGCCAAGGACAAATTCCAACCCGGCCTACTCTCCCAACAACCGGAACCACCCGAATTTCAGTTACCGCCCACCATTTCAGCCCTCGCCGCCTCAGCAGCCGCAACAACAAATCTATCAGCCGGCTAGACCACCGCAGAATCAGGGTCAGCTGCAACCGTTTCAGCAGCAACCTCAGCAACAAACGTACGCTCCCAGGAATCAGCAGCCGTTCCAGCAGCAGCAGTATGGCCAACAGAGGGCCGTCTCTCCGGTTGAGTCTCTCTTGACTCAAAATATTACCAACCAGGAGAGGATCAACCAAAAGCTGGAAATGGGCCAGCGGACCCTCACGGACCAAGTAACCCAGCTGGGGTTACAGGTGGCGAACCTTGCTAGGTCACAAAACCAATTGCCGCCACAACCGGAGGTGAACCCGAGGGGAGCAACACAAACATCGGCACTCGTGCACGAGCACGCGAATGTGTCCGCTATCGTTCTGAGAAGCGGGACACAAATCCCTACTAGAGTGCCCCCTAGCAACCCGGAAGCACCATTGGTCGTCGAGAGACCGACTGAAAAATTAAACGACACCGGTGCTTCGTCATCAAATCCCATGACTCCGGAGGGAGTGTCTGAAGAAGAGAAGAAGAAGAAGGAAGAGAGCCCAAGAGTGTATAAACCCGTTGTGCCATTTCCACAACGGTTGGCTCAGGCGAAAATTGATGAGAAATATGGGAAGTTCTTCGCTATGGTCAAGGACCTAAGCTTGCAAATCCCCTTCTTGGAGGCAATCGAGACAATCCCCTCCTATGCAAAATTCTTGAAAGATTTGGTGACCAAAGGGTCAAGAAAAGATAAAGTGGTGCTGACGGCAGAATGTAGCGCTCTTATCCAGAGGGATAACCCGCCAAAGCTCAAGGACCCGTGGAGCTTCTCTATCC
This sequence comes from Scilla litardierei, assembly GCA_030789695.1. Taxonomy (NCBI): domain Eukaryota; kingdom Viridiplantae; phylum Streptophyta; class Magnoliopsida; order Asparagales; family Asparagaceae; genus Scilla; species Scilla litardierei. The sequence continues at coordinate 45,547 of JAULAV010004868.1, read as the reverse complement.
CTTGCACGATCGGGGCTGTGAAGATTAATCGTGCACTCGTCGATCTAGGAGCGAGTGTTAGCTTGATGCCCTTGTCGATGTACAGAAGGATAGGAATGGGTGATTTGGAGCCCACCGGGATGACCCTACAACTAGCTGACCGGTCGGTCAAATATCCGGTGGGAATTGTTGATGATCTCCCCGTGAATGTGAGAGGGGTGCATGTGCCTGTGGACTTTGTAGTCATGGACATGCCCGAAGACGCACACACCCCCATTATCCTGGGACGGCCTTTCATGGCCACTGCTGGCGTTCTTATAGATGTGAAGAACGGAAAACTCTCCTTGAACGTCAGCGGAGAGAAAGTTGAGTTTGACCTGGGACTATCCATGAAGCACCCCGACCCTCCTGATAACCTCCGGTGTAATTTGCTGGAGATAGAAGAAGAAAAGGCTGTAGAGGAGAGCTCCTGGGAGATTCTCCTGAGAAACCCCCCCGATGACTTGGGGAATTCTGAAGATGAAGAAGGCCCCGAAGACAAAGAAGCTGCTGGAGGACCGAGTGCAGTGAGAACGACCCCTCCCGGGTTCCCCAAGTTTCCTCCTGTAAGGAGAACGGGGAAAGAGCTTACGGACCTCACTAAAGACGAGGTCCGAATCCTGAAGAAGATGGCGGGAAGCGCCAACACCAAGGAAAAGCCCCCGGATCTCAAGAACAAAGGGAGGGTGGTCGAGCAAGTACTTTTCCAGCCGCTGACTACCCCGAGCGCCTTCAGCTCCAACAGGGAAGAGATGCCTAAGTTTGTGCATCACCTGTATAAGCCACCATGAGCATCTCTTGCGGGCGTCGAGCCAACGACGTTAAACAAGTGCGCTTCATGGGAGGCAACCCATGTTCTAAACTTTTTCCCACTTTTAGCGTTATTTTTCACTTTATTTTATCTATTTTCATAAATAAAATCAGCCACAAGAACATCCGTTCGGGGACTTAAGCAAATTTCTTCGTTTTTGCAGGAAACAAGCCCCAACCGATCGGGTGACAACTCACCCGTTCGGTTGGGATGTATCAGATACATGCCGAGATCTGTCCCCGAATGAACCGATCGGTTGAGTAATGAAGAGACCGAGTGGAAGACAGGGTGAGCTGGGGAGAACTTTCGGAAAATTTTGGGGAATATCAACCGATCGGTTGAGTTTGAGCGCGATCGGTTGATATGACCGGGTGAGAAGCCCTAAGTTCTCGGGAAATTTAGTGGAGCGGCCAACCGATCGGTTGACAAGTCAACCGATCGGTTCGCCTGTAGCATTTCTTCGGCAAAATTTTCGACCTAACAGTCAACCGATCGGTTGAGAAGGCACCCGATCGGTTCGACTTAAAACCCTATATAAACCCCCCCGACACCCGCTCGTTTCCATCTCGCCCGATCGCCAAAAAATCCCCAAACCCGCCGTCGTTTCGCCTTCCCCTCTTCGCCAACAACCGATCTTCACTCCCCCACGCCCTCCACTCCTCCATTACTCCCACTCTCCACCTCCTTCATCAACCCCTCCATCATCTCAACTCTCTCTCTCCTCACATTCCGAGATTTCGACCTAATTTTCCCAAAACCACCCCCATTTCGAAAATTATTGCCGAAGGAGTTCACCGCGGCTCCACGCTACTCTCGCTGAACAGTGTGGGGCATCAACGAGCAAGCTCCGCCACTCCGCTTGGGTAAACTCGCTCCTAAGCTTATTTTATACATTTGCCCTATTTATTGTGCTTGATCGTTTGCTTGTGTTGGTGTGCATCCACGATTTTTGCACTAATTCTTGCTCGCACACACACATGGCTAAAGATAAGGATAAGGGGAAGGGTATCATGATGGAAGAGGAGCCGTCTCGAAAGAGACGAAAACAAACACGCCCCCCTTCCCGTACACGAGCACTTACACTTGGCCCTCCTCCACCTGTTATTCCCCCTGTGGACCCAATGTTGGGCCCACACGGGTATATTTTTCGGAACCAGGAGCACAAAGACTTTTACCGTAGGCTTGATGCTCGAGGGCATCTATCCACCAAGTTCCCGCACGCACGTACACTTGTCGATCTCGGTGTCTTCACCGAGGTCGAATCTCTTTTCGCTAACTTGGGGTGGTTAGCCTTTCTTAATACGAACGCCGTATCCTTCCCGGCCCTCACACTCGAATTCCTCTCTACACTCGTCTGGGAGTCCGGGTCGATCATTAGATTCAGGGTGCGTAACCGTAGTGTCACCACAAATCTGAACACGATTAATGATATATTTGGTTTCCCCAATCTCGGGGATGATGCCATCCGACACTACGGGTACACGCCCGAGTTTGATGTCGATCAGTTCTGGTTCCGCCTCACATTGATCCGTGACTACCCCCGAGGTCGGGCCAAGGCCTCCTCCATCATTCATCCCGTGTTTCGATTGGCCCACAGGATCATTTCATCCGCATTCTTTCCTAGGGACGAGTCTGGTACTGTGACCATCCCTGACCTTTTTATCCTTTGGGCCATGACTTTTCCTTATGTCCGGGATGATGATGGAGTCAGCTTCAGAGCCCCTACCGTCCCCATCCATAGTAGCGATTAGCTTGTTTACAAGCTACTCGAGATCAGCCGGGCCGGGAAGGGGAAGTTTTGTTGCGGGGGCATCATCACGATCATCTGCTCTCATGCCCAATTCAATATTACCATCCCCGATAATCTTCCTGCTGCCGCAGGACCCTCACATCTTGATATTGATGTCCTGCGGCACATCCACATGATCAAACCCCGCTCGGATGGCCGCTTCATATTTAATTACGGCCACCCCCAGCCCCTTACACCATTCTGCCCAATCCCGTTCGCATGACCCTTGCTCTCGTGGGAGATTGGACTTTCCCTCCTGATCCCGACTTCTTAGCGGGGTTGAATGTTCCTTTCCTCCCCGCAGCCGCACGCAGATCACCGTCCCCTGCCGCCCACTTAGGCGAGCAGGATATCCCTACGTCTGGGGGAGATTTAGGGGCTGGACCGAGTCGTCCTGTTTCTGCTCCGGGACCGATCACGTCTGAGCACCTCCTTGCGGCCATTTCTGGCCTTGTCTCCTGTGCTGGCATGACCACTGCCGCCAACACCTCTTCGACCTTACCTGGCGGCACCACCTCTGCCTCGCGTCAGTCTACGTCTTTTGGTCGCCGTCAGGTATCTGCCCGTCTAGGACTTGAGAGGGAGGTCACCGCCCTTCGTGAGCTCGCCATGTCCTCTGTTTCCTCGGACCCATCACCATCCTCCTTTCTTACTCACCCACGTTTCCTCGCACTTGAGAGGAACGTGGCCGCCATTCTCCGCCTTCTTACTCATATCCATGGACCACCTCCACCTTCACCACCTCCACCTTCACCACCCAGGCGATCTTCTCCTCCACCCTCCCACACTTCTCCACATCCATCACCCCCCTCACCACATTCTTCTCCTCCATCTTCACATCCCATCCCGGCATCCACTTCACCCCTCCCGACCACTTCCACCGCACTCACGCTATCTCCATCCTCCTCCGTCACTCCATACGTGCGCCAGAGGAAATTACCGGTACGCTCCAGATCCCTCCCACCACCTCCCACTACCGTCACCACCATATCTACTTCCTCCATTTCTATTCCTCTCACCACAGCCTTGATCGCCTTCCTACCACCACCACCCACCACCACCGACACTCCTCCCATAGTTCACACCACCACTGCCCCTATACCTTCACCTCATTCCCCACTTCTCCGCACACCCCCTGCCTCCCCCGACCACCCATCCACGCCCTCTTCCGAGGATGACGAGGACTCACCTTCTGCTGCTTTCTGATTTCCCCTCTTTTGTTTCTGACTCCCCCTTGCACATATCTGGATTTCATTGATCATATCGTTTCGCTAGCTCTTTCTGGTCTAGCTTGGGGGAAGTCTATTTTGGTGTGCTGTTGTGTTTTTTCTGTTTTTCTCCTTTTTGTGTGTGTGCTTGCTTTTCACTTTTTGAGTGTCGTGTCACGTGATTTTATTTTATTTTTTTTTCGTATTGTTTGATTTTGATTTTGATCTTTCTTTCCTTTTTTTTAGTTTCATCTGTGTGTTTTCCTCGTTTTCATTTCTTTTCGTGTCTGTGCGTATTCCCCCCCCATTTTCATTGCCCTCCCGTACTCACTCATATTGCATTGAGGGCAATGCAAACTTCAGCTTGGGGGAGTCGCACTTCGTGCGTCATTTGTGTTGTTTTTCTACGTTATTTGAGTCGTTTTCCATCGTGTTTTTCTTTTTTCTTTTTCCTTCTTTCTTTAGCTCTTTCTCCTAGAAATGAATCCTATGATGAATCGCCACAAAGTCACACACACCTAGCATTGCATCGATAATCACACTCACTAACTAACCCTAGGATTTCGAGTCCTCTTGCATTTCACGCATCGTGGGTCCACTTAGCTTTTTGTGAGTCGTGTGTCGTGACTAGCATTTGGTGTGCTTCTGCTTTGTGATTTTACTTTATATACCTGTCCAGGAATGACCCCTAGATTGTCATGCTCCGATTTGAATATGCGGTTTGCTTCTAATGTCTGCTTCTATATGCATGCTATTTATATCGTATACTTCAATTCGCATGCGTCGGGATTCCACAACTAAGGACTAGGATACCCCATTTAGCCTAAGCTCTATTTAGCAACAATAGTCTCCTTTGCCCGAGTGTTTAGATTTCGACTTCTTTTTTGTTTTACTTGGTGCAAATCCCCTCGTTGTGTACCGTTCTCCCACTTGGGAGAGTACACATGTGTATAGCCAATATCCCAAAAATTCAAAAAAAAAGGAGAAAAGAAAAGAAAAACCCAAAAAGGAAAGAAAAGAAAAGGATTGTATAGCCAAAAAGCCAAAAAAATATGCAAATACCCAAAACCCAAAAAAATTCCCGTGTGAATATTTTCATACTTGCCAAGAATAAAGGGAAGGCGAGAATTTGCACCGAGTGTTCTTCTCCACATCATCTCAACCCCCGTCGTTATCGAAAGCGCTTGGCTTAGTAGCTATTTAGCTTGTATCTTGGCTATAGTGGCGTGATTTCCTAGACCCTAGTTGTGGAGTCCCCGATGCATGATACGCTTCTTTTCCCACTCTTCTCATGCATGATTGAACTTATATTCGCCGCTCAATTCAATTCGGATCGATATTTTGGGTCATTTCTTGGATTTGTGTATATCGAGCCTCATTGCACATCGTAGAAAGCTTCACCATTTGCTAGCACACGGCCACGCTCACTCGCGCTTCACTGCGTGGACTCACGACACTTATTTGGACTCGCTTTCCTAGGTTTAGTGGTGTGATTTGACGTTTGCTTGCTAGGTGTGTCGTTTTTGATTTTGATGGCTCTGGTGGATGATCTAGGGCTTAGAGTTTTCTTTTTCTTTCTTCCTCTCTATTTTTCCCTTCTGAGCTCCTACTCTCACTCGTCTTCCTCGAGGACGAGGAAGAGTTCAGCTTGGGGGATTTTGACGTGCGTCTATATTTCATATATTCACGCACGTTTTCTTTTGTGTTTCTCCGTGTTTTTCCGCCGTCTCTTATTCGTTTTCGTATGTTTTCCCGTTTTCTTTCACTTTTCTTTGTTTGTCCATGATTGCAGGGGATTGACCATGTAGGGGACGTTTAATGATGATATCCCAAGTCCCCGGAGCAACGGGAGAAGTCACGCGTGATCTAGGGGGTCAAACGGCGAAGTATTCATCTTTCAGCCCCTCACCCGGTCGGTTGGCCATCTCCAACCGATCGGGTGATGCACGCGTGCACCAACCGGTCGCTACCGCAGCTCACAAAGAAGTCACCCGACCGGTTCACAGACCGGTTCTGTGGGCGGCTGTTCTCTGTTTTCTCGAGCAGAATTCCAACCGATCGGGTGACTCTCACCCGATCGGTTCATCTGTAGCTAAAGAAGATGAGCTGAAGACACGGACGATTCAACCGGCCGATTCACCCGACCGCTCCAAGATCCAACCGGTCGCTCAAGAACTCACCCGATCGGTTCATGTGATCGGGTGAAAACTCGCCGTTTTCTGATATTATTTGTAACGGATCAACCGATCGGTTGACTTGTCAACCGATCGGTTGATGCGACGGCCTATATATAGAGCCCCTAGGGTTCCAGAAACGGGGAGTTGCTGTTTTTCTACTGTTTTATTTCCTTGTGACGGCTGTAATTGTTACTCTTTTGTAAGTATTCAGATCTTTCTAAAATTTTAGTATTGTCTTTATTACTCCTTTACTTCCGCATTGCAATTGTCCGATTATGATTTCAACGGTTAAATTTCATTTAGATTGCTTTTTCATGAATTTTTGTGAGTAGTTCCCAAATCTGGGATTTTGGTGGAAACCCCTTCGGGGGCTCTTCCCGATGCGTCCGTAGGGTTAGGAAATCGATAGGGAGTAGGAATCTAACGGTTACGCGGGGTGTTTCATTGTCATCGGCGGGAAAAAGACCGCCTTTGACCGTTGGGCCAAGGGGGAATAAACTTGGGGGTTGACTCCCTAGCCATAGCTCACGCCTTTAGCGTAGACGCCGAATCCTAGCACGCGGGAGCGGCAGGATGAGACGTCGGGAGATATCGTTGCGGGCTTAGTGCTCCCGGGATCGATCAGTGTTAATGGACACGGGAGTGCCCACTGATCGAATCCGAGAAGTCCGGTGTATCATCCTGGGCACCGACCGGAATATCGGGCCCATGGGACGCCGGTACCACTTTCAGAGGCAACGTCTCACCATTAGACCCTAATCCCGATCGCTATCCATACCCGTAGGCCGTATCGGCGAGAGTCTCTCGTCGGGTTGGAAACCAAAGTCCCGGGTTTACTTTCTTTTTGTTCATACCCTTTTATTTCCTTTCGTGACAACTATCTACCGATTCGGGCAAGCTCGCCCCTCGGGGTGATTTTGGTCCTACCTGACCCAAGCACAACCTCGCCTCCCTGAGTTCGATATTCCCGCACCCTACACTAACCGTGAAACTTGCGGTAAACGACACCGCGCCGCCGCGACGCAAGCGGGGCGCCGGTCAAGTTTATGGCGCCGTTGCCGGGGAGGCAACGTGCTTGATATTTTAGGATCTCTTGAACCCTCGTGTCTAGCTCACATCCCTACCTCGCGATAATTTTTGCATTCTCTTTTTTCTTTTTCTTATTTGTTTTTCTTATTTTTATTTCTTATTTTATCTGTTTCTTTCCCACTTGTCGCTTCACGGGTGTTTGTTGTTTTTCATGCGCAGGAGTTCAAGGAGTCTTGACAACTTGATTCCCCTCGATCCAGAGATTAACGCCACCCTTAGGTGTTTGGCCGCCGAGAAGCGAAGAAGGGAAGATCCCGAATCCATGGAGGAGAACACCCCACCTCACAAGTCTCTGCTGGAGTACTCGATGCCCTCCATCGAGTCAACTTCTGCCATCCGATCTCCAGCTATTGCGGCCCAAAGCTTTGAGCTGAAGCCGTCTCTAGTGACATGGATCCAGCAGGACCAGTTTGCGGGTGCGCCCATGGAGAGCCCGATAGAGCACCTGGACTCCTTCTTGGAGAAGTGTGACACCTTCCGAATTAATGGTGTCACTACAGAGGCTATCCGTCTGAAGCTGTTCCCCTTCTCTTTGCGGGACAAAGCCAAGCAATGGTTAAGGGGGAAGGACCCCAACACTTTCAACACCTGGGAGAAGCTCTCCAACGCTTTTCTGACGAAGTTCTTTCCTCCGGGGAAGACCATGAAGTTGAGGAGTGAGATCTCCTCCTTCTCCCAGGCCAGCCACGAGTCCTTGCATGAGGCTTGGACGAGATATAAAGAGATGCAAAGAAGATGCCCTCACCATGAGCTTCCGAAGTGGCAGATTATCAATCTGTTCTACAATGGGTTGAGGGATGACCTTAAATCTTCTATGGACGCCGCGGCTGGGGGTTCCTTCATGTCTCGAAGCGAGGAAGATGCCGGGAATATTCTGGAAAACATGGCATCCAACAATGAGCGGTGGTGCGACGAGAGAGCCACACCAAGAACTGGATACACAGAGTCGAGGACGTCGACAAACTTTCAAGCAAGTTCGACTTGCTTTCGACCCAAATCTCCGCACTGATGGTAGGAGCCGGTGGGGCCGGTACACAGCAAGTTTCTGCGGTAGAGTTTGAATTCCTTGGGGAATTCGACGGTGGTGACATCTCACCACCGTTGGATCAGGCGAGCGCACTATTTTACAACCCCACGGGGAATGCGCCATATCCGCCAAGGACAAATTCCAACCCGGCCTACTCTCCCAACAACCGGAACCACCCGAATTTCAGTTACCGCCCACCATTTCAGCCCTCGCCGCCTCAGCAGCCGCAACAACAAATCTATCAGCCGGCTAGACCACCGCAGAATCAGGGTCAGCTGCAACCGTTTCAGCAGCAACCTCAGCAACAAACGTACGCTCCCAGGAATCAGCAGCCGTTCCAGCAGCAGCAGTATGGCCAACAGAGGGCCGTCTCTCCGGTTGAGTCTCTCTTGACTCAATATATTACCAACCAGGAGAGGATCAACCAAAAGCTGGAAATGGGCCAGCGGACCCTCACGGACCAAGTAACCCAGCTGGGGTTACAGGTGGCGAACCTTGCTAGGTCACAAAACCAATTGCCGCCACAACCGGAGGTGAACCCGAGGGGAGCAACACAAACATCGGCACTCGTGCACGAGCACGCGAATGTGTCCGCTATCGTTCTGAGAAGCGGGACACAAATCCCTACTAGAGTGCCCCCTAGCAACCCGGAAGCACCATTGGTCGTCGAGAGACCGACTGAAAAATTAAACGACACCGGTGCTTCGTCATCAAATCCCATGACTCCGGAGGGAGTGTCTGAAGAAGAGAAGAAGAAGAAGGAAGAGAGCCCAAGAGTGTATAAACCCGTTGTACCATTTCCACAACGGTTGGCTCAGGCGAAAATTGATGAGAAATATGGGAAGTTCTTCGCTATGGTCAAGGACCTAAGCTTGCAAATCCCCTTCTTGGAGGCAATCGAGACAATCCCCTCCTATGCAAAATTCTTGAAAGATTTGGTGACCAAAGGGTCAAGAAAAGAGAAAGTGGTGCTGACGGCAGAATGTAGCGCTCTTATCCAGAGGGATAACCCGCCAAAGCTCAAGGAACCGGGGAGCTTCTCTATCCCTTGCACGATCGGGGCTGTGAAGATTAATCGTGCACTCGTCGATCTAGGAGCGAGTGTTAGCTTGATGCCCTTGTCGATGTACAGAAGGATAGGAATGGGTGATTTGGAGCCCACCGGGATGACCCTACAACTAGCTGACTGGTCGGTCAAATATCCGGTGGGAATTGTTGATGATCTCCCCGTGAATGTGAGAGGGGTGCATGTGCCTGTGGACTTTGTAGTCATGGACATGCCCGTAGACGCACACACCCCCATTATCCTGGGACGGCCTTTCATGGCCACTGCTGGCGTTCTTATAGATGTGAAGAACGGAAAACTCTCCTTGAACGTCAGCGGAGAGAAAGTTGAGTTTGACCTGGGACTATCCATGAAGCACCCCGACCCTCCTGATGACCTCCGGTGTAATTTGCTGGAGATAGAAGAAGAAAAGGCTGTAGAGGAGAGCTCCTGGGAGATTCTCCTGAGAAACCCCCCCGATGACTTGGGGAATTCTGAAGATGAAGAAGGCCCTGAAGACAAAGAAGCTGCTGGAGGACCGAGTGCAGCGAGAACGACCCCTCCCGGGTTCCCCAAGTTTCCTCCTGTAAGGAGAACGGGGAAAGAGCTTACGGACCTCACTAAAGACGAGGTCCGAATCCTGAAGAAGATGGCGGGAAGCGCCAACACCAAGGAAAAGCCCCCGAATCTCAAGAACAAAGGGAGGGTGGTCGAGCAAGTACTTTTCCAGCCGCTGACTACCCCGAGCGCCTTCAGCTCCAACAAGGAAGAGATGCCTAAGTTTGTGCATAACCCGTATAAGCCACCATGAGCATCTCTTGCGGGCGTCGAGCCAACGACGTTAAACAAGTGCGCTTCATGGGAGGCAACCCATGTTCTAAACTTTTTCCCACTTTTTAGCGTTATTTTTCACTTTATTTTATCTATTTTTATAAATAAAATCAGCCACAAGAACATCCGTTCGGGGACTTAAGCAAATTTCTTCGTTTTTGCAGGAAACAGGCCCCAACCGATCGGGTGACAACTCACCCGATCGGTTGGGATGTATCAGATACATGCCGAGATCTGTCCTCGAATGAACCGATCGGTTGAGTAATGAAGAGACCGGGTGGAAGACCGGGTGAGCTGGGGAGAACTTTCGGAAAATTTTGGGGAATATCAACCGATCGGTTGAGTTTGAGCGCGATCGGTTGATATGACCGGGTGAGAAGCCCTAAGTTCTCGGGAAATTTAGTGGAGCGGCCAACCGATCGGTTGACAAGTCAACCGATCGGTTCGCCTGTAGCATTTCTTCGGCAAAATTTTCGACCTAACAGTCAACCGATCGGTTGAGAAGTCACCCGATCGGTTCGACTTAAAACCTTATATAAACCCCCCCGACACCCGCTCGTTTCCATCTCGCCCGATCGCCAAAAAATCCCCAAACCCGCTGTCGTTTCGCCTTCCCCTCTTCGCCAACAACCGATCTTCACTCCCCCACGCCCTCCACTCCTCCATTACTCCCACTCTCCACCTCCTTCATCAACCCCTCCATCATCTCAACTCTCTCTCTCCTCACATTCCGAGATTTCGACCTAATTTTCCCAAAACCACCCCCATTTCGAAAATTATTGCCGAAGGAGTTCGCCGCGGCTCCACGCTACTCTCGCTGAACAGTGTGGGGCATCAACGAGCAAGCTCCGCCACTCCGCTTGGGTAAACTCGCTCCTAAGCTTATTTTATACATTTGCCCTATTTATTGTGCTTGATCGTTTGCTTGTGTTGGTGTGCATCCACGATTTTTGCACTAATTCTTGCTCGCACACACACATGGCTAAAGATAAGGATAAGGGGAAGGGTATCATGAGGGAAGAGGATGTTGTGATCTGATTCCCCGGATTTGGTTTTGGATGATGAGCAAACATAAATAATGTATACTAACTTATTTGTGAGCGCAGTTATGGAGATCGTCGCCAAAATACCACGTTCATCAAAAGCGACTTCTCAAGACTTCTCAATACGCGTGATCGTGTGCCTGGAGCTTCGTTGAAGCTCAAGGAGCAATATGGAAGTCAAGAGGAATGAAGATTGAAGCTTTGAAGACGGCTCGTAAGGTTTATTTTATAGTCTTCTAGCTTCATAGATTAGAATGTTAAGCCTTGAGTAGGACTTACTTTATAATCTTCATTTCGCTCATATCTTAGAGCTAGGATATTCATAGAAGCCATTAGAAACTTTCCCGAAGCCTATCGCTTCTTCCCTCGGCTTCGAGTGCATGTTAGTTGGTTCAAGAAGAGTCACCAACCGACTAGATGACGATCTAGTCGGTCGGCAACTCTACATGAACCGACTAGTTTGCCTTCTCTATTTTCAGCTCTTTTCATGACTACAGTTAGTCGGTCAAAGAAGAGTCACCGACCGACTAGATGACGATTTAGTCGGTCAGGAGTCCTTCTCAGACCGACTAGTTGTGTACAGTCATTTTCAGCCTGAGCTACTGTTTCGAGTTAGTCGGTCAAAGAACGTTTACCGACCGACTAGTTGAGAAACTAGTCGGTCAGCATTTGTTCTTAAACCGACTAAGTCATCTTGAAGTCAACCTATTCTATTTCGACGTTAGTCGGTCAAAGAACATTCACCGACCGACTAGTTGTGAAACTAGTCGGTCGGCAAGTCTTCTTAGACCGACTAGTTGTCTTTGCCTGTACTTCGACTTCTTGGCTGTTCTATCGTTAGTCGGTCTACGTTGTATCACCGACCGACTAGTTGATGAACTAGTCGGTCAGTGATCCTTCTTTGACCGACTAGTCTGGTTCAGAATAGAGCCGTTGGGATTCTTTCAAACTCGATTTCTCTTGCCCCTTTAAATAGAATCCTGATTCGTTTGAAGAGGGGTTAGAGGTCCTATTTCCAAGCAATTTCAGACCTAAGAGAAGAGCTCTCCCAAGCTATTTCAAAGCTCTCTCTCCCTCACAAGAATCTCTCCCTCAACACCTTGAGCCCTAATTCCTCAAGAGAGATTCTCTTCTTTGTGAGCTTCTCAAGCCAAGAGCTTGATTCAAGTCACCATACTCCACCCTAGGCTTCCTTTGCTGGTCATCTTCTTGAAGCTAGGGTTTGGTGGCATCATCTTCCTCAAAATCCCTCCTTGCCCTAATTTGGTAAGATTCACTCAAGGCATAGGGTTTTGTAAGGTAAGAGTTTATTTCATTTCAATCGTATTTGAATTGTGTCTCTCGGTTGTGAGAGAGGTTGTGATCCCGGTTTGTGGGAGTCACATGTCTTTTGTATGATTTGACTTGTGAAGGTTGTTCACAAGTATTTCATAGTGGAAATCTTGAGTTAGGGTTGCTAACTCAAGTATCCGGAGGGGATCCGGGTGGTTGGGACGTAGGATCACCGGGAACAAGTCGGGGAGACTTGGGTGGATCCGAACCCAGTAATATTGTTTGTTTGCGTATGTTTTAATTCTTGTTGATAGTTGTTTAATTCCGCATTGTCGTTTGTTTCTTGCACAATAATTAGGAATAACTATCTTGATTATTTTAAGTACTATTCACCCCCCCCTCTAGTACGTGTGCAGTAGCTACCACAGGGCACAACAATTGGTATCAGAGCCAAGGTTAAAGCTACAAGTTCAAAGCTATGACGAACAACGACTACAACGTCTTCAAGAACCGCGATGGAGCTTCTTCAGTTATGGAAGGACTATCCTCCGTCAGGCCTCCACACTTCAACGGTACCAACTACGGGTACTGGAAATGCCGGATGCAAATTTTCCTCCGGAGCGCTTCACTATGGAGAGCCACCATGACGGAGTATGTCGAGCCTTCCGAAGAAAATTTCTCGAAGTGGACACCTGCGGAGGTCGCCGCGGAAGTTGCCAATGCCAAGGCAATGAATGCCTTGAATTGTGCGTTGGAGCCCGAGGATTTCAACAAGATATGCACATGTAAGAGTGCATATCAAATATGGAACCAACTCCTCATATTGCACGAAGGATCGAGTACGGTAAAAGATTCTAAACTCGTCGTTGCTAATAAAGAATTTGAGTTGTTTCATATGGAGCAGGGCGAAACCATGAAGGAATATTACGCTCGCTTCGTGGATATATCAAACGACTTGGAAGCTCTTGGGAAGACCTACACCCAAAAGGAGAAAGTCTCGAAGATAATCGATGGACTTCCTTCTTGTTGGGAGAAGCGTACCTACGCCATCGAGGAAGGTAATGACATGAATAAATATACCGTCGTACAACTAATGGGTACCTTGTTGTCTTATGAGGTACGCAAGGAGAGTAAGATCCGGATGAAGGAAAAGATGAAGGCGTACTTGAAGCAAGACGAGCCAAAGAAAAAGGCAATTGCATTCAAGGCCGCTCCATCTACCGATGATGAAGATTCGGAAGAAGAAGAGGACGAAGAAGTGGACATGGAAGCATTGGCCAATATGGCAAAGAAATTCATCCGATTCTTCCGACAAGGTAAGTTGAATTGTAAATCTAAATTTATTTCGACTAATGTTTCTACTCCCGTGTGTTACAAATGCAACAAGCCAGGACATATCAAGCCGGATTGTCCTCTCTACAAACATAAGGGGAAGTGGAAGGCATCCAAGCACGACAAGTCAAGAAAGCACAAGAAAGGGCTTGTCGGCACTTTCACCGACTCCGACTCCTCAAGTGGAGAATCGGACGATGAAAGAGTGGAGATTGCACACACGTGCTTCATGGGAAAAGAGGATTGTGATGAAGAGACTTCCTCCGATGAAAGCGAGGATGGAAGCGAAGATGGAAGCGAGGATGAAGGCGAAGAGGTAACCAATGATGAACTTAGAATAGCCAATGAACAACTTTGGAATAAATTTTCTAATATGGCTACTAAGTTTATGAAGACTAAAAATGAATTAGATAGTCTTAAAAACTCGCCTAAGCCTTTCATCGTCAACAACGACACCGTTGTTGATGGGTTGAGAAATGAGATTGAAAATCTCAAGTCTCAACTTAAGCATGTTCATATCGAGGATTCGGATGAACATGTGATAGCGGATTTGACGTCTCAAATCTCAACTTTGAGTATTGAGAATAAAAATCTCAAGTCACGTGTTTGTGCTCTCGCATCGCAAGTGTCCACTTTGGATGCTTCTTTGCATTCTCTCACCGAGAAGCATGAGAGCACATTAGGCCGAATTCATGAATTCAACAAAGGTAAGGGCAAGTTGGATGATATCCTAAATGACTTACTTCCGGCCAATCATCACATTGGTTTGGGGTATAAGATGGGAGAGTCATCCAAATCGTCCGCCACCTTTGTTAGGCCCTCTTCCGATGCTTCTACTAGTGGAAGTAAACACGTCATGGGTAGATCTTCTACCAATGGTGCTTCCGCTAGGAACACGCCCCCTTTTGGAAAGAAACCCACTTTGGGTGGACCTCCAAAGAAGGGTCATGCTTACATGTATACCATGCCACGTAGGAACACACAACCTACCCCACATGTTAGCACAAATGATGATTTTTATGCTCCGCATTCACGAGCACGTGCACACCATGTGAGACACACTCATGCACGTGTTCCTCCACATTCATATGTTCATCCTCATTCTCATATGAATAATTATCATCATGCACCATTGCATCGAATTCCATATGCTTACCCACGACATGCATCACATAGAAACCAACAACATATGCATGTTCCCAATAGGATTAGGACTCCCAAGACTTACACCATTTGGGGTCCGAAGAACACAAGCATGCATAATAAGAATTTGTATGTGAAATCGTTTATTAATGATGTTATCTTGAATGATGATTATGTTGGGAAATCAAGCTCCTCGTGGACTTGGTTTCCGAAGGGTTAGTTTCCTTTGACCCTTCATTGCTTGGTACCATAAGTTTAATTTCATTTTATGGGTACCAAAGCAATTGTGGTTTGTATGGGTTACATTTAATTTGAATTTAGTTAGCTAAATTTATTGCCTAACCCATAGGATCCAAAAGGATTTTTGGATACCAAAATGATATTCTCTAGGTTAAATCCACCATGAGATACCAACCCTACCAACTCCGTGATTTGCAATGATTTTCATTCGATTGGAGTTGATGGTGCTTGAATGATGCACCAAAGTAGGGGGAGCTTAATGTTGTAAGTATTTTCATACTTTTGAGTCACATTGGTATCCATTGGTAGAATATATTACGATTGGTATCATTTTGTTTCATTTGGTATGCTAGATTAGTGTATGCCATTGTTATATGATGTTCTATCTATTTTTGGCATAATATTCTTGCATGCTACATTTGGTATGCACATCGGATTATTTTTGTCTCTGATGTTGATTTCGTCGTTCGACGATTTTATGGATTTAATAGAATTCTTTCTATGGAAACATAGAATTGTTTTCCATGCATTCTATTGATTTTGGAGAGTATGTTCCAAAACTCAATAAGTAAAATCGATTTGAGTTTTTGATGATTTCGGATTTCGTTTTTCGCCTATGGCTTGATGATTTCGTATTTCGATTTTCGCCTATGGCTTGGTGATTTCGTTTTCCGATTTTCGCCGATGATTTTATGATTTCGGCTTTCGATTTTCGCCTATGGCTAGATGATTTGGTATTTCGTATTTCGCCTATGGTTTGATGATTTCGGTTTCCGATTTTCGACTTTGGTCTCCTTGACACGCTTTGCTTTTATTCGGTATTTTGTATTTGATATTTTGCATTGATGTTATTTTGGACCTTGGTCGTATTCTTCGACTCCCATGCGTTAATTTTAAGCCATTGTTTTTGTCTCCTCCCGCTCTTTTTGCTAATGCCAAAGGGGGAGAGATATAATAATGTGCTAATTAATAATTCAAAGGAATTTACCATGAATCTAATTTGATGTGTTAGATTCAGGGGGAGTGAAGATAAAAAATGGATTTTGATCCTATATGTCCAACACTAGGATTCATATTTTATATTTCCCTTGCTGCTTGATGCATATGAACATTATTGAATATGGAACTAACGTGTCATCAATGCAGGGGGAGTAAGTAAATTTCAATTGAATCATTATTATTGATTATTATTTATGATTGGTTTGTCATCACCAAAAAGGGGGAGAATGTTGTGATCTGATTCCCCGGATTTGGTTTTGGATGATGAGCAAACATAAATAATGTATACTAACTTATTTGTGAGCGCAGTTATGGAGATCGTCGCCAAAATACCACGTTCATCAAAAGCGACTTCTCAAGACTTCTCAATACGCGTGATCGTGTGCCTGGAGCTTCGTTGAAGCTCAAGGAGCAATATGGAAGTCAAGAGGAATGAAGATTGAAGCTTTGAAGACGGCTCGTAAGGTTTATTTTATAGTCTTCTAGCTTCATAGATTAGAATGTTAAGCCTTGAGTAGGACTTACTTTATAATCTTCATTTCGCTCATATCTTAGAGCTAGGATATTCATAGAAGCCATTAGAAACTTTCCCGAAGCCTATCGCTTCTTCCCTCGGCTTCGAGTGCATGTTAGTTGGTTCAAGAAGAGTCACCAACCGACTAGATGACGATCTAGTCGGTCGGCAACTCTACATGAACCGACTAGTTTGCCTTCTCTATTTTCAGCTCTTTTCATGACTACAGTTAGTCGGTCAAAGAAGAGTCACCGACCGACTAGATGACGATTTAGTCGGTCAGGAGTCCTTCTCAGACCGACTAGTTGTGTACAGTCATTTTCAGCCTGAGCTACTGTTTCGAGTTAGTCGGTCAAAGAACGTTTACCGACCGACTAGTTGAGAAACTAGTCGGTCAGCATTTGTTCTTAAACCGACTAAGTCATCTTGAAGTCAACCTATTCTATTTCGACGTTAGTCGGTCAAAGAACATTCACCGACCGACTAGTTGTGAAACTAGTCGGTCGGCAAGTCTTCTTAGACCGACTAGTTGTCTTTGCCTGTACTTCGACTTCTTGGCTGTTCTATCGTTAGTCGGTCTACGTTGTATCACCGACCGACTAGTTGATGAACTAGTCGGTCAGTGATCCTTCTTTGACCGACTAGTCTGGTTCAGAATAGAGCCGTTGGGATTCTTTCAAACTCGATTTCTCTTGCCCCTTTAAATAGAATCCTGATTCGTTTGAAGAGGGGTTAGAGGTCCTATTTCCAAGCAATTTCAGACCTAAGAGAAGAGCTCTCCCAAGCTATTTCAAAGCTCTCTCTCCCTCACAAGAATCTCTCCCTCAACACCTTGAGCCCTAATTCCTCAAGAGAGATTCTCTTCTTTGTGAGCTTCTTAAGCCAAGAGCTTGATTCAAGTCACCATACTCCACCCTAGGCTTCCTTTGCTGGTCATCTTCTTGAAGCTAGGGTTTGGTGGCATCATCTTCCTCAAAATCCCTCCTTGCCCTAATTTGGTAAGATTCACTCAAGGCATAGGGTTTTGTAAGGTAAGAGTTTATTTCATTTCAATCGTATTTGAATTGTGTCTCTCGGTTGTGAGAGAGGTTGTGATCCCGGTTTGTGGGAGTCACATGTCTTTTGTATGATTTGACTTGTGAAGGTTGTTCACAAGTATTTCATAGTGGAAATCTTGAGTTAGGGTTGCTAACTCAAGTATCCGGAGGGGATCCGGGTGGTTGGGACGTAGGATCACCGGGAACAAGTCGGGGAGACTTGGGTGGATCCGAACCCAGTAATATTGTTTGTTTGCGTATGTTTTAATTCTTGTTGATAGTTGTTTAATTCCGCATTGTCGTTTGTTTCTTGCACAATAATTAGGAATAACTATCTTGATTATTTTAAGTACTATTCACCCCCCCCTCTAGTACGTGTGCAGTAGCTACCACAAGGCACAACAGAGGAGCCGTCTCGAAAGAGACGAAAACAAACACGCCCCCCTTCCCGTACACGAACACTTACACTTGGCCCTCCTCCACCTGTTATTCCCCCTGTGGACCCAATGTTGGGCCCACACGGGTATATTTTTCGGAACCAGGAGCACAAAGACTTTTACCGTAGGCTTGATGCTCGAGGGCATCTATCCACCAAGTTCCCGTACGCACGTACACTTGTCGATCTCGGTGTCTTCACCGAGGTCGAATTTCTTTTCGCTAACTTGGGGTGGTTAGCCTTTCTTAATACACACGCCATATCCTTCCCGGCCCTCACACTCGAATTCCTCTCTACACTCGTCTGGGAGTCCGGGTCGATCATTAGATTCAGGGTGCGTAACCGTAGTGTCACCACAAATCTGAACACGATTAATGATATATTTGGTTTCCCCAATCTCGGGGATGATGCCATCCGACACTACGGGTACACGCCCGAGTTTGATGTCGATCAGTTCTGGTTCCGCCTCACATTGATCCGTGACTACCCCCGAGGTCCGGCCAAGGCCTCCTCCATCATTCATCCCGTGTTTCGATTGGCCCACAGGATCATTTCATCCGCATTCTTTCCTAGGGACGAGTCTGGTACTGTGACCATCCCTGACCTTTTTATCCTTTGGGCCATGACTTTTCCTTATGTCCGGGATGATGATGGAGTCAGCTTCAGAGCCCCTACCGTCCCCATCCATAGTAGCGATTGGCTTGTTTACAAGCTACTCGAGATCAGCCGGGCCGGGAAGGGGAAGTTTTGTTGCGGGGGCATCATCACGATCATCTACTCTCACGCCCAATTCAATATTACCATCCTCGATAATCTTCCTGCTGCCGCAGGACCCTCACATCTTGATATTGATGTCCTGCGGCACATCCACATGATCAAACCCCGCTCGGATGGCCGCTTCATATTTAATTACGGCCACCCCCCAGCCCCTTACACCATTCTGCCCAATCCCGTTCGCATGACCCTTGCTCTCGTGGGAGATTGGACTTTCCCTCCTGATCCCGACTTCTTAGCAGGGTTGAATCTTCCTTTCCTCCCCGCAGGCGCACGCAGATCACCGTCCCCTGCCGCCCACTTAGGCGAGCAGGATATCCCTGCGTCTGGGGGATATTTAGGGGCTGGACCGAGTCGTCCTGTTTCTGCTCCGGGACCGATCACGTCTGAGCACCTTCTTGCGGCCATTTCTGGCCTTGTCTCCTGTGCTGTCGTGTTTTGTCTGTTTTTCTCCTTTTTGTGTGTGTGCTTGCTTTTCACTTTTTGAGTGTCGTGTCACGTGATTTTATTTTATTTTTATTTTCGTATTGTTTGATTTTTATTTTGATCTTTCTTTCCTTTTTTTAGTTTCATCTGTGTGTTTTCCTCGTTTTCATTTCTTTTCGTGTCTGTGCGTATTTCCCCCCCCCATTTTCATTGCCCTCCCGTACTCACTCATATTGCATTGAGGGCAATGCAAACTTCAGCTTGGGGGAGTCGCACTTCGTGCGTCATTTGTGTTGTTTTTCTACGTTATTTGAGTCGTTTTCCATCGTGTTTTTCTTTTTTCTTTTTCCTTCTTTCTTTAGCTCTTTCTCCTAGAAATGAATCATATGATGAATCGCCACAAAGTCACACACACCTAGCATTGCATCGATAATCACACTCACTAACTAACCCTAGGATTTCGAGTCCTCTTGCATTTCACGCATCGTGGGTCCACTTAGCTTTTTGTGAGTCGTGTGTCGTGACTAGCATTTGGTGTGCTTCTGCTTTGTGATTTTACTTTATATACCTGTCCAGGAATGACCCTAGATTGTCATGCTCCGATTTGAATATGCGGTTTGCTTCTAATGTCTGCTTCTATATGCATGCTATTTATATCGTATACTTCAATTCGCATGCGTCGGGATTCCACAACTAAGGACTAGGATACCCCATTTAGCCTAAGCTCTATTTAGCAACAATAGTCTCCTTTGCCCGAGTGTTTAGATTTCGACTTCTTTTTTGTTTTACTTGGTGCAAATCCCCTCGTTGTGTACCGTTCTCCCACTTGGGAGAGTACACATGTGTATAGCCAATATCCCAAAAATTCAAAAAAAGGAGAAAAGAAAAGAAAAACCCAAAAAGGAAAGAAAAGAAAAAGATTGTATAGCCAAAAAGCCAAAAAAATATGCAAATACCCAAAACCCAAAAAAATTCCCGTGTGAATATTTTCATACTTGCCAAGAATAAAGGGAAGGCGAGAATTTGCACCGAGTGTTCTTCTCCACATCATCTCAACCCCCGTCGTTATCGAAAGCGCTTGGCTTAGTAGCTATTTAGCTTGTATCTTGGCTATAGTGGCGTGATTTCCTAGACCCTAGTTGTGGAGTCCCCGATGCATGATACGCTTCTTTTCCCACTCTTCTCATGCATGATTGAACTTATATTCGCCGCTCAATTCAATTCGGATCGATATTTTGGGTCATTTCTTGGATTTGTGTATATCGAGCCTCATTGCACATCGTAGAAAGCTTCACCATTTGCTAGCACACGGCCACTCTCACTCGCGCTTCACTGCGTGGACCCACGACACTTATTTGGACTCGCTTTCCTAGGTTTAGTGGTGTGATTTGACGTTTGCTTGCTAGGTGTGTCGTTTTTGATTTTGATGGCTCTGATGGACGATCTAGGGCTTAGAGTTTTCTTTTTCTTTCTTCCTCTCTATTTTTCCCTTCCGAGCTCCTACTCTCACTCGTCTTCCTCGAGGACGAGGAAGAGTTCAGCTTGTGGGATTTTGACGTGCGTCTATATTTCATATATTCATGCACGTTTTCTTTTGTGTTTCTCCGTGTTTTTCCGCCGTCTCTTATTCGTTTTCGTATGTTTTCCCGTTTTCTTTCACTTTTCTTTGTTTGTCCATGATTGCAGGGGATTGACCATGTAGGGGACGTTTAATGATGATATCCCAAGTCCCCGGAGCAACGGGAGAAGTCACGCGTGATCCAGGGGGTCAAACAGCGAAGTATTCATCTTTCAGCCCCTCACCCGGTCGGTTGGCCATCTCCAACCGATCGGGTGATGCACGCGTGCACCAACCGGTCGCTACCGCAGCTCACAAAGAAGTCACCCGACCGGTTCACAGACCGGTTCTACGGGCGGCTGTTCTCTGTTTTCTCGAGCAGAATTCCAACCGATCGGGTGACTCTCACCCGATCGGTTCATCTGTAGCTAAAGAAGATGAGCTGAAGACACGGACGATTCAACCGGCCGATTCACCCGACCGCTCCAAGATCCAACCGGTCGCTCAAGAACTCACCCGATCGGTTCATGTGATCGGGTGAAAACTCGCCGTTTTCTGATATTATTTGTAACGGATCAACCGATCGGTTGACTTGTCAACCGATCGGTTGATGCGACGGCCTATATATAGAGCCCCTAGGGTTCCAGAAACGGGGAGTTGCTGTTTTTCTACTATTTTATTTCCTTGTGACGGCTGTAATTGTTACTCTTTTGTAAGTATTCAGATCTTTCTAAAATTTTAGTATTGTCTTTATTACTCCTTTACTTCCGCATTGCAATTGTCCGATTATGATTTCAACGGTTAAATTTCATTTAGATTGCTTTTTCATGAATTTTTGTGAGTAGTTCCCAAATCTGGGATTTTGGTGGAAACCCCTTCGGGGGCTCTTCCCGATGCGTCCGTAGGGTTAGGAAATCGATAGGGAGTAGGAATCTAACGGTTACGCGGGGTGTTTCATTGTCATCGGCGGGAAAAAGACCGCCTTTGACCGTTGGGCCAAGGGGGAATAAACTTGGCGGTTGACTCCCTAGCCATAGCTCACGCCTTTAGCGTAGACGCCGAATCCTAGCACGCGGGAGCGGCAGGATGAGACGTCGGGAGATATCGTTGCGGGCTTAGTGCTCCCGGGATCGATCAGTGTTAATGGACACGGGAGTGCCCACTGATCGAATCCGGGAAGTCCGGTGTATCATCCTGGGCACCGACCGGAATATCGGGCCCATGGGACGCCGGTACCACTTTCAGAGGCAACGTCTCACCATTAGACCCTAATCCCGATCGCTATCCATACCCGTAGGCCGTATCGGCGAGAGTCTCTCGTCGGGTTGGAAACCAAAGTCCCGGGTTTACTTTCTTTTTGTTCATACCCTTTTATTTCCTTTCGTGACAACCATCTACAGATTCGGGCTAGCTCGCCCCTCGGGGTGATTTTGGTCCTACCTGACCCAAGCACAACCTCGCCTCCCTGAGTTCGTTATTCCCGCACCCTACACTAACCGTGAAACTTGCGGTAAACGACACCACGCCGCCGCGACGCAAGCGGGGCGCCGGTCAAGTTTATGTGGCGCTAGAAGAAGGGTAGGATGGCGGAAGTTGACTCGATGGAGGGCATCGAGTACTCCAGCAGAGACTTGTGAGGTGGGGTGTTCTCCTCCATGGATTCGGGATCTTCCCTTCTTCGCTTCTCGGCGGCCAAACGCCTAAGGGTGGCGTTAATCTCTGGATCGAGGGGAATCAAGTCGTCAAGACTCCTTGAACTCCTGCGCATGAAAAACAACAAACACCCGTGAAGCGACAAGTGGGAAAGAAACAGATAAAATAAGAAATAAAAATAAGAAAAACAAATAAGAAAAAGAAAAAAGAGAATGCGAAAATTATCGCGAGGTAGGGATGTGAGCTAGACACGAGGGTTCAAGAGATCCTAAAATATCAAGCACGTTGCCTCCCCAATAGTCATCCTAAAATATCTATGGAATGGTGAGGATTCTTTTTGTGGCGAGGCAAGGGAAAACTCTCCAATAGTCATCCTGGTTATAAAGGTCCGCGTAAAATTTAGGGCCTTCAACTTTAAGAAGATCAATAGAATTATTGCTCGAACCATCATTAGATATAAGGTGCCCAAGATTATTATGGCTTTGCCGAGCTCTCATGGCGGTATAAAAGAACCGTGAATTACGATCCCCAAGGTGCAACCAATCTTGTCTGCTTTTCTGCCTGAGGTTGGACTCATCAACTTCCAAAGCCTCAGCAAAATGTTTTATCAGGGCTTGCTCCTTTTTTTGGAGGTCAGGACATAAACACAGATTGACGTCATTCTGAATGGAAATGAGATCGGCCCGAATTCTGCCCACATCATTGGCTTCTCTATAAGCCACTCTAAACTTCTTCAACCCAAGTTTAAGATGTTTAAGTTTGTCCACCAACCGAATCATAGGACAACCATCAGTCCTAATGCGCCACTTCTCTTTAAGGATATTAGAATAATCAGGGCTACGAAGCCAGGCATTAAAGAACTTGAATGGTTTGGGATCAGTACCCCTGGGCCGGTGAGAGTGGATGAGAAGAATGGAATGGTCACTAGTGCTACCAGCAATATACTCACAGTAAGAGGATGAGAGCACCCCTATCCAATTGCTATTGCATAGAACCCGATCAAGAGTGGGAGAAATACGCTTTTGTCCGATGCTACGATTGTTCCAACTCAGGGTATTACCAACCGTTTTGAGCTCAAGGAGGGCACTGGAGTTAATGCAGTCATTAAATTCCTCCACCATGAACCCATCAATCACTCTACCCCCAACCTTGTCCATAGCGTATCTGACACAGTTGAAATCACCCCCCACAATCCAGGGTATGTTATTATATTTGTTGGCCATGGCCACAATGTCTCTCCAGAGGATTCTCCGCTCTTGATAAGAGTTAGAAGCATAGACGATCGTAATCATTGTGATGAACCCCGCCGTATTCACACAATGTAATGAGATATATTGGGCCGATACCCCATCAACACAACACTTCCATATGTCGGGATTATACATAAAGACGATACGACCGTTGCGATGGGCACACCTATTATCAATGGAGAGCCAATTTTTAGGAAAGCATTTAAGGATTCTCTGGGCATTGTCAGCCAATACTTTGGTTTCGAGAAGCCCAACCAAGGAGGGAGCGTGAACACGCAACTTATCTTTAAGCTCACGACGCCTACCGACATTATTAAGCCCTCTCGTATTCCAAATGAGCACAGTCATTAGATAGAGGAGGGGGTGGGTTCAACAGCTTTATTAATCCTAGAGCTTTTGCGGGTGCCTTTAGGAGAGACCGCACCCCCTTTACTCTTTTGTTTTTTCCGTTCTTTGCTTTTAAGTTTCAACTCGGCTTGCTCCTCGTGCCAAGCTATATTATCAATGGTCATGTCAATGGGTTCGATATCAGAGTCGACGCTATCATTGCTATCAAGCAGTGAGGCACCAAGCCGAGGAATGCTCCCCGAACAGAGGACGCTGAACGGATTGTGGTTGGGCGATGGCGCCATGCTACGAGCGGTGGAGGCCTTAGTAGCCGTGCGTCCCGTGTCCGAGACCCCTGACCCCACCCCCCCCATTTTTATTATCATTACTTGGATACATCTGAGTACAAGGAGCACCTTCTCCTCTAACATTGCCAGTCGCAGCTAGCTTAGGTACAAAATCAATTATCACCTTCTCTATTTCTCTAATACTAGCTGGGGACCTGTTCACCTTAGTCACGTCCAAACTGTCCCTTCTACCATCCCCTCCCTCCACGCTGAGTATGGGTGATTTTGCAGAAGCCTGGACTGAGGCCGCCGATATTCCCTTGAGCTCTTTACAGTACTTCACGAGCTTGTACATACGGACACTTCCCGCCATGAGAACTCCTATTCGCCCCTTCTTTTTATCTGGCATCACTGTCTCATATTCCGCTCCACCCCGGGCCCCCTGCTTTAAACGAGCATCTTCATTGGCATTGCAATCCCCTACCTCACTGTTACAATTCTCACTCACACTGGGCACAGCCAGCGTCTTTACATAGTCCCTCCTAGCAGTGACATGAATTGCTTTGACAATGGCCTCTTCGCCCTTCTTATTGGTTACATTCCCCTTCATCACAGTGGTAACATCAGCTAATACAACCTCTCCTTGTTTAACACTCTTGTTACACACCTCAATAGGTTCCATAACACTAGATGCCTCACCGATGCCTACAGCAACATTACAATCCTCACCAATGCCTTCAGCATCACTATTACATTTTCCTCTAATTTTTATAATACTTGAATCACCCCCATGAATATTCCCAACTGGTCCCCCTTCTTGCTGCTTACTACGGTGAACATCCACCTGATGCCCCAACCCCTCATCCTTATCCCCCATGTACAGAGTAGAAGGAGCCAAAGTATAAGGAGTCGAAGGGGTAGGGAGACTTACATTATCCAAGCTCGCAGCATCCTTCACACCCCTGGGCATCGAGCAGCATTGATGTGCAAGATGGCCGAAACATTTGCAATTTATGCATCTTGGAGGGGATCCTTCGTATCTGACAGCAATGTCAAAATATTCTCCGTCTTCAACTTGCACCGTCACCGTCTGAGGAAGTTCATGCTCCGCCGAGACCTCAACCAAGCACCTAGCGTAGCTCATCCTCTCCATTGTTGCTGTAGCCCTATCCAAGCAGATTGGATCTCCGATAACACTGGTTATGATGTTAAGGATCTGCAGCGACCAGAACTTCAACGGTAGATTGGGGAGCTGAACCCACAGGGGGGCGGAGGTGAGCATGTCTCTGTCGTAACCCATGTCCGGAGCCCAGCGCTGAATCACGA
This sequence comes from Scilla litardierei, assembly GCA_030789695.1. Taxonomy (NCBI): domain Eukaryota; kingdom Viridiplantae; phylum Streptophyta; class Magnoliopsida; order Asparagales; family Asparagaceae; genus Scilla; species Scilla litardierei. The sequence goes on along the minus strand of JAULAV010004868.1, from coordinate 19,935 downwards.
TGAGCCACCCGTCGAACATCCACGGCCCCCCGTATAGCACGGCATCGCAATCGACTTTGTCCTTGAATCGGAAGAAGAAAAAACCATTGTCACGGGAGAATATCATCATACCTTGCTTCTTCCAAGTTCGAATAGCCCAAGCTTTCAACTGGCTGTAAAATGGAGCATCGCCGAGGACATACACAACAAGGGTGTTCTCCCAGTTCCTCGCTGCTTCGTCGATGATTTCCTGCGAAAGAACGGCAATGGGGGCCCCTGCTTCATCAAGCACCGGCGGGACAAAGCTCATTTCCAGAGCATCAGACATTTTTCGTTTTCTTGTGCAGACGTCCAACCACGACTGCTTGGTAGCCAGCGGATTAATCTTGATTTCGACAGATGGCCTCATCATCCTTCGCTCGACAGCTTTCCTATTTCCTGCAACACGAGGATTCTCATGCGCCGGGCCGCCAACTCTCCCCTGAGCATAGGGGGCACGAGGACCATCATCTCTAGCCCCCTTCCCCTTGGGCGCAGCCACATTATTCGGCTTCCTTCTATTCACCGTTCGCCAGTCCCCCGCCTTTGCCTCAGCGTTCTCCCCGTCAGCCATGCCAAAGACGGGACAATCAGAGAATCAATGAATTGGTTCAAGAATAACTAGACAGAGCGATGAGGGAACCACTCACCACGCGGATCAAGAACACCACCTGAGTTCTCGATCCGTACAAAGCAACCAGTCGCCGCTTGATCCTCGGAGCAAGATCAAGGAGAAACACCAAAATAGGCCATGATCAAATAGTCCAAGGACCACGCCGATCAAATAGGCCAGGATCAGATCCGATCTCGATCCAAAAGAAGCAACCCAGAGGTTAGATCTAAGGCAGATCTATCAATAATCGAGATAAGGAAGGAGATTCAAACAAAGGGGACTCACCGCCGGATCAGGATCTTCTCCTAGATCCCGATCCGAACCCGATGTGGCCACTCCTCAAGCTACGCACGGAACAGCCTTCAGATCTCGGAAGGCGACCACGATCAACCCTCGAAACAACCTTCAGATCTCCAATCGACTCAAGGACGGTGACACGAACGAATCGAAGAGGTCTCGAAAGAACTTGCAACGGAACGAGCGTCCAAAGATCCAACGCTCGCGCAGCCTTCAGCAAGGCGCCGATCGCCGATCGCTCAGGCAGAAGAAGCTCCGCCTCCGCCGCAGAGGCGGACGGCGACAACCGCCTTGCTCCTCCTCTAAATCGCCAGAGCTTCTCTCACTAAAAGAATAAGAGAGAAACGATTTTAATATCAGCTCATATATATATATATATATACACACACACTAGCGAATGCCCGTGCCCGGAGGGCACGGCGAAGGTCGTCTCCCGGGTGTGAAACCGAGGGGACAGCCGGTTCACGGGCAAAATGGCGACGGGACAGTCGTCTCCCGAGCGCAAGAACGACGGGGACAATCGTCTTCCAGACGCAATACTGACGGCGACAAGAAACACTGGGTCAGTCGTCACAGGGGCACAAAAGCATGAATAAAGCGCAAAAAAACAGGGTGCAAAGCTAAAAAAGAGCGATTGCAAATCCGTAAAAAGTGTGGAAGATGAGCGGTCTTTGGGTTTTATGAAAAAACAATGGCAAACTTACTAATAAGGGGAATGTGGTGGACTTTTGTTTGGGGGTTCCACCAAAACACCCAACTCCACATCCAACCAGTCACCCATACTCCATTGGGCCTCCCACTCTCCCAAACATTTTGTCCTAGTCATATTTTGATGCCATGTAGGACAAAGATTTAAAACAGTCCTCATTTGAATAATAGATTCAAAATAACCCGTGTACACGTGCACGTGGATTGGAAAAAAATGGCCGGAAAGGGGGGAGAATAAAAAGTGTGTGTGTGTGGGGGAGGGTTCAGGTGCAAAATTGCCAAAACCGGGGTTGTATGTGCAAAATTCCACACCTCCTCTCTTGTCCCTCAAAATTTCATCTCTTATCCAATTTCTCTTGTCCATTCTCTAGTCCAGTTTCTCTTATCCAATTTCTCTTATCCAATTTCTCTTATCCAAGTTCTCTTGATAACATCCCTCTTTTATATAATAGATATCCAATTTCTCTAATCCAATTTCTCATATCCAAATTCTCTTATCCAATTTCTCTTGATAACATCCCTCTTTTATATAATAGATATCCAATTTCTCTTATCCAATTTCTCATGTCCAAATTCGTTTATCCAATTTCTCTTGATAGCATTTCTCTTTTATATAATAGATATCCAATTTTTCTTGTCTAATTCTCGTGTACAAATTCTCTTATCCAATTTCTCATGTCCAAATTCTCTTATCCAATTTCACTTGATAACATCCCTCTTTTATTTATATACTAGTCATTACCCATGCCCATAGGGCACGGTTTATTTAATGGCTGAGTATTCCCCACCAAATATCAAGTTCCCCCAAATTTCAAGTTTTCCCACAAAATTTCAAGTTTCCCCCCAAATTTAAGTTTCCCCCCAAAATTTAAGTCCCCCCAAAATTGTCATTGCCACCTAGGACAAACTTGCCACGTACGACAAAGCTGTGTCCGAGTAGGATAAGATTCAATATCTTCAAAGGACTGGGAAAAAATGGTCGGAAAGGGGGGAGAATAAAAAGTGTGGGCGTGTGTCTCTTATCCATGTCCAAATTCTCTTATCCAACTTCTCTTGATAACATCCCTCTTTTATATAATAGATATCCAAATTCTCTTATCTAATTTCTCATGTCCAAATACTCTTATCCAACTTCTCTTGATAACATCCCTCTTTTATATAATAGATATCCAAATTCTCTTATCCAATTTCTCATGTCCAAATTCTCTTATCCAACTTCTCTTGATAGCATCCCTCTTTTATATAATACATAATAGATATCCAAATTCTCTTATCCAATTTCTCATGTCCAAATTCTCTTATCCAACTTCTCTTGATAACATCCCTCTTTTATATAATAGATATCCAAATTCTCTTATCCAATTTCTCATGTCCAATTTCTCTTATCCAATTTCTCTTGATAACATCCCTCTTTTATATAATATATATATATATATATATTTGAAAAGTAAGCGGTGATCTTTATTAAATAATATACAAGTTACAACAATAGCACCTCGAAGAGTGTGTTATCAAAAGAGAGGGGATAGGGCACAAGCGTCGTCACCCTCTACTATCAATTCCACACCCCCGATGATGCTACTCAAAGAGTGAATATGTACAAAATCAATCTCAAGGTCAACCCATGTCTCGGAATTCCCAGTATCCCATAGCCGTTTCATCCTCAGTAGAAGTGGCATCCAGATCGTGCAAAATCACCCTTACGTCAGCTACAATCTCCTCAAAAAGTACGGTCTTGATTCTCTTATCTCCTTCGAAAATGCGTCTATTTCTCTCCTTCCAAATGTGCCAAACCCCTGCAGATAGGGCTGTTTTGGCAAGGATGTCTTTAGCAGTTTTACCCCCGAACTTGTCTAGAAACAGTTTCCCAACTTCCTTTAACACCGGTTCAACATAAGTGGATATTTGAAGCTTCAGTAGGGTTCGACTCATAATGTAGTTAGAGTAACTACATTCAAAGAACAAATGGTCGATATTTTTCATCTTGTTGTCATCACATAGAACACAATGGTTAAGCATATGAAGCCCCCATCTACCAATCCTATCTCTTGTGAGCAGTTTATTCTGCAAAGCACGAAGCAAAGTTAGTGACATTTTGGGGGAGTGAAGATTGTACCATATCAATTTATGAAACGGGAAGAGGTTGCCACGTCGCCGCACCCCATCCCAAGCTTGTTTAAAACTGAAATTATCGGCCGGTACCCACACACATTCATCCGCACCAGGTTTCAACCGAAACTGAAGTATAAGAGCTCTAACATGGTCTAATGCCGGATCTGCAACCCAAGCCCCATCCCGCCAGTAGTCACTAACTCTTGCTTGCTCTGCGCCATGAGGAACATTGTAGATGTTGCACAGCGGCCCACCTGGGATCCACGGATCTGTCCAGAATCTGGTCTCACGCCCGTCCCTAACCGATCGCCTAATCAAGTTATGAGACAATGGCCGTGAGTTCAACAGCCTTTTCCAAGAACCTGAGTGCGTAGCTTGTTTTTTTGCCGCAAAAAACCCACCATCAGCTGCATATTTCATCCTCATTTGCCCAGCCCATATACTCTCCGAAGTGAGGTATCTCCATGTAAGTTTGATCCCAGCCGCTGCATTCAAATCCTCCAAAAGTCTGATCCCAACACCCCCTTCCTTTTTTGGTTTGCAAAGGTCTTCCCAAGCCCAAGCTCTAGAAGATCCCAAAATGAACCGCCGACATAGAGAGGAAATGGCCTTCAGAATATTGATAGGGAGATGGTATGCATGCATCCAAAAGCCACAATCCCATAAATGACTGTCCTGACTAGTTCAATGCGCCATGCTACAGAAAGCAACGACGAACTCCAACCCAACATCCTCTTCTTGCACTTGTCAACTAACCTGCCAAAGTTAGCAGTCCTTGGATATTTAGTAGAAAACGGCAATCCTAGGTAAGTAGTAATTGTAGATGCAATCTTAATTCCCAACATATCAGCCAACCCAGATTTGTTTCTGCAACCCTTGCTAAATAATCCCGCGCTTTTGTCCCAATTTACTTGGAGCCCAGTATAATTATAAAAATCATCTAACAAATTTCTTATGCCCATAAAAGATTTCTTATTCGCCCTACAAAACACCAGTAGGTCATCTGCGAATAAGAGATGTGATATTGAGCCAGTGCGCCTCATTGGGTGGATCAGTCCCATATTAATGGATCTAGAGATTAGGATGGAGAAAGATTCCATAGTAAAGACAAATAAATAAGGGGAGAGCGGGTCACCTTGGCAAATACCCCTGTTACCTCTGAAATACCCATGTGGTGTCCCATTTATCTTAACAGAGAAACTAGGCGAAGAGATGCATGCTTGGATCCAACCAACGAAAATTTCTGAGAACCCCAATTGCCGTAAGAAATATAAGATGAAGTCCCGATTGACACTGTCGAAGGCTTTGCGCAAGTCTAATTTCAGGCATGATCTACTACCCATGGGGTTGCTGAAGTCTCTGATCTGTTCATGTGCTAGTAGGGTGCAGTCAGTTAATAGCCTTCCTTTCAAAAAGGCTGCTTGGTTGGGAGATATGAGATCATGAATGACTAATGTAACGACTGGTTTTTATGTATCTGGATTTATTATATTAAAATATATGTTTTGGTGGATTTTCTCCTCTTGTGTGTGGTTTTCGTCTCCGTGACTTTCAATTTCGATCGTTTCGTCGTGTTTTCTCGTTTCTTCCTTAGGATCGTCGATTTTGAAGTATGTCATTCGTGACGGCCTTCATAACGGTCGTATCTTACTATTAGATCAAGCCTAGGAGTCTTAGGAATCGATCCCAGAGCTCCGCGCTCCGTATCGGAACTTTTGGTGCTTATTAGCCGGTGTAAGAAGGGGCACCGACCGACTAGATGACGATCCAGTCGATTGGCAATCCTTCTTGGACCGACTAGTTGGCTTTCTAAATTATTCAGGAGTTACTGTTTATCGTTAGTCGGTCTAAGAACGTTGATTGACCGACTAGGTTGCAAACTAGTCGGTCGGCAATGCTTCTTTAACCGACTAACACATCATCTAAATTTTAGTATCAATACTGTTCATGCTTAGTCGGTCTAAGTTCATCTTTCGACCGACTAGTTGTTAAACTAGTCGGTTAAGTTTTGTACTCAGACCGACTAATTCTTAGTTCTCCTGTACAGTCGAGTTACTGTTCACTCTTAGTCGGTCTAAGAACGTTCACCGACCGACTAGATGTCAAACTAGTCGGTCAATAGTTGTTCATCGACCGACTAAATCCAAATCCTATTTTCGTTCAGAAGTTACTGTTTACACTTAGTCGGTCTGCGTTGGTCGACCGACCGACTAGTTGCCAAACTAGTCGGTCAGTGGTTGCTCTTTGACCGACTAATCTGTGTTAAAACCCTAATTTCTGGGCAGCCGCCAGCCCATCCTATTTAAACCCCTCCCAAACGTTTCCTTCTTCCTCCACTCGACCTAAAACCCTAAAATCTCCCCCATTGAGCCCCCTTCTTCCTCAAACCCTTATTCCTTCATCCCAAGCCCTAAATCCATCATCTAAACCCTCCCTCAACTCATTCAACCTCTCATCTCCCTCAAATCTCCATCAAACCCCCAAAATCCCCAAAACCCCCTAGTTCTCCAAACTTCTCCATTCGTTTCCAGATCTGGTCCCTAGATTCTCCGGAGTGTTTCTTCCGCCTCCTCTCGGTAAGAAATCGATCTCTTGATGTTTTCATAACCTATTTGTATTTTTATGAAACCCTAATGAAATGAATATTGTTTTGTTGATTGTTTCCCCATAACAGCGATTTCCCCGTAGATTAGCATCCGCGAGACGAACCCTCGTTGATCGTCATCCCCGGTGCTAGGCAAGTGAAACTTGCCACTTAGGGTTTAGGCCATGTTTTAGGCCATTTTGCTTGTTGTAGGCGTAAAAGAGGCTAGGCGACGAAATGATACTCGCCTAGGCGCAAATTTAGGAACTAGCTTGACAACGAAGCTAGTTCCAACATTTAGCATGTTGCACAATTACCATGTCATGTTTACTTTCCATTATCGGTAAGCAAATTAATTGTCATGACATTGCATCCTTTGAGTATTTCCGTGACTGCGTAGCTTCGCTACAATGCTTGTGTTCCTGGCTCGTGCTCCAGAAGCGGGCCATGAGTTGGTTGATAGCCAACACCCGAATTACTTGTTTCCGGCTAGGTGCACCCCTACGCCAATTGTTTATGAATCGTGATATAGAATACGAGCTCCTGTGCGGGGCAACCCCGGGTCATTTACTGAGCTCATGTACGGGGACCCTGGCTCGATTACATGTGGGTATTGGGGGTAAGAGTTAAGTGTCCAATCAACTGGGAGTCTGCCCGATCAGCAACTGCAGTGGTAAGGCGTAAACTCTGGGTTTGGGGTAGTTGTTAAGCGGCCAATCAGCGTGATTGTGAAACCATTCAGCTGTAAGGCGTAAACATCTACAAAACAACGTGAAACATGACTAGTGAATTGATTGAGATTGTTAGTAGCTTGGCTACTCTTGTCTTGCCCCGATAATTGTTCTCTTGTACTTATTGTCTCGCCACGTCTTGCTTGTACACTTATATATATAACTGCCATGTCATGCATACTATAACTGCTAGGTTGCTAGTTGCCTTACTTCCAATTTCCTTGCCCAAGCCTTTTGACTTGCTGACATGTGCCCCTTTACTCTTTTGGGTGACACATGTTAGATCCCGAGCCTGAGTACCTTGTTAAGGACGAGGTGTTTGCTGACGCCGAGCCCGAGCTTGTGTTTAACGGGGAGTACGTGGACACTGGGGACCAGTCCTAGTGTCTTCGTTGTGTTTTCCTTTTTGTTTAGACTGCTGTTTGTTGTCGGTGTGTAGCACCTATACTCTGTTGTGTTGTTGCTTTTGTTGGCCTTGTTCTGGGCCTTTAGACTCTTCCTTTTAGCCTGGTGGCATTTCTGGATGTTGAACTTATCTTCATGTTGGACAATTTATGAGATATGAGAATTTTATTTCTGTCTCTCCTTTTATTATTATTGTTGCTCCGTTTGTGGTTACAGGGACCTGCTTATGTTTTATTGACGCTTATCGGGTTTGGGGCTTCACAGCTCCACTCTCGTGCGGACCTTTTCACGTCTCGCCTCCATTTTAGGGAAGCGGGTCGTGACAGGTTTTGTTGGTGGCCCATGCAGGTCCTTCTGTAACTGCGAATTTTCGGAATAACGATAATAATATTAGATGTCTGATTAACTAAGTTTGACGTCCGAGTCATAAGCTAGGAGTCTAATCTGCTTCGTTTTCTGTGTCATTAGATGGCAGGAAGGCGATTCACCCGTGGTGGGGGTAGTGGTGCACTCCCTCATGATGAGGAGCCTGAGCGGGAACCCACCAACGGTGAGATGATGCGGATGATGCTCCAGATGATGCAATTGCAGCAGGGCGTGCTCCTGCAAGTCCAGAATGCTCCACTTGCTCGAGCTGCCCGGGATCTTCCGGATGCCCCTCGCTCTGAGCCGGGAGCGAAGCAATTTCGGGAGCTGGGTCCCGCATATTTTGATGGTTCTGAGGGTCCTCTGGCTGTCGATGAGTGGATTCGGAACATTGAGGACAACTTGAAGATGGCCAAGATCACCCCGGCTGGATGGGTTGATTTGGCGAGGAGGCAACTCAAGGATAATGCTCGGAATTGGTGGGATGCGGAAGAGAAGATGTTGGTGGAGCCGATAGCTTGGGCTACCTTTAAGTCCAGGTTTGATGAGGAATTCTTTCCAAAGGCTGCGAAGAAGGAGATGCTGCAGCGCTTCATTGATCTGAAGCAAGGGAGCTTGACGGTGGACCAGTACCACCAGGAGTTCACCAGGCTGAGTCGGTTCGCACCGAAGATGGTGCAGGATGCTGATGAGAGGGCTCAGAGGTTCCTGCAGGGACTTGCTTTGGAGCTCCAGAGTTTTATGTCTTCTTCCGATCTGGACTCTTATCAAAAGGTTTTGGTCGCTGCCAGGAGGCAGGAGCTGAACCTGAGTCAGAGGAGAGGGCATGTTTCTGGTGCTGGGAAGAGGCCTATGGAGCAGGCTAGAGCAGTGGTTAGGCCTGGTTTCAAGCCTAATCAGCCAGCTCAGTTTAAGAGGCCAGGAGGGCCTATTCTGAAGACTTGCCATTTCTGCGGTAAGCCTGGCCACATCAAGGAACAGTGTCGGAAGTTTCTGGGCCAGTGTTTGGTTTGTGGTGATGCTTCCCATGCCGCGAAGGATTGTCGGCATGCGAATCAGCTGCGGAGGGCGCCTGTTGCAGCACATCCATTGCAGCAGCGAGCGTCTGTTCCTGCTGGATGTGGAGCAGCTCTTGTTCCACAGGGGCAGGCTTTTCGGCAGGCTTTTCCGCCAAGGAGGCAGGCTTTTCTGATGACCGCTGTGGAGAGCGATGCTGTGGATGAGGTTATCGCAGGTAATCCTCAATCTGGCTGTTACTTTCCTAGCTGGTTTGAATGTTAGATTGTGTTGTTTGCTTGAACATGGTTGTTTGCTAGACTAGGGTTTGATTGTTAATTGCTTGTTAGGTGTGGTTTTGGTGTGCACGTTTCCTGCACGAGTCCTCTTTGACTCTAGTGCTTCGATGTGCATTATCTCTCGGAGCTTCGTGGAGAGGCATTCCTTGTCGACGTCCCCTCTTCCCAAGAGTTGGAATATCGTTACAGGGAATGGCGTGGTCTCGGTGCATCGTGGTTGTAATTCTTGCTCGTTGGTGGTCTGTGGACTTGAGCTTTTCGCTGATTTCATTGTTCACGACATCATCAACTATGATGCAGTTCTTGGGATGGACTGGCTTGCGAGCTTTTATGCTACGATCGAATGTCGGAGAAAGAAGGTGGTGTTCGAGATTCTCGGACATCCAGTATTTGAGTTCAGTCGTGGTAGCAGTTCGCTTGGTCCTGTCAGATTTCGGGCCAGGCCGGTGGAGGTTGTGGCTATGCAGATGGAGATGGAGTGGCCAGCTGTGGTGCGTGATTTTGGCGACGTCTTCCCCAAGGAGATGTCGGGTTTGCCACCTGATCGAGCTTTAGAATTTTCTATCGATCTTATTCCAGGTGCGCAGCCGATTTCGAAGGCGCCGTATCGTATGGCACCTACAGAATTGGAAGAGTTGCGGAAGCAGTTGGATGAGCTTTTGCAGATGGGTTATATCAATCCTAGTGTGTCTCCGTGGGGAGCACCGGTGCTGCTAGTGAAGAAGAAGGATGGTTCGCGTCGCATGTGCGTGGACTATCGGGAGTTGAATGCGGTGACCATTAAGAATAAATACCTGTTGCCTCACATCGATGATATTTTTGATCAGCTTGGAGGTTCGAGGGTGTTTTCTAAATTGGATTTGAGGAGTGGTTACCATCAGTTGAAGGTGAAGAAGGGGGATGTTCCGAAGACAGCGTTCAGGACGAAGTATGGACACTATGAGTTCGTAGTTATGCCTTTCGGCGTAACTAACGCGCCCGCAGTTTTCATGAATCTGATGAACCTGATTTTCTATGACTTTTTGGATAAGTTTGTCGTTATCTTTATTGACGACATTCTGATCTATTCGAAGTCGGAGGAAGAGCATGCATCGCACTTGAGGATGGTATTGGAGATTTTGAGGAAGCATCGTTTGTATGCTAAGTTTTTGAAGTGCGAGTTTTGGCTGGATAGAGTTGCTTTTCTGGGGCATGTGGTGACTGGAGATGGTATCTCAGTGGATCCCGAGAAGATTAGGGCCATCAGAGAGTGGCATGTTCCGTCGTCTGCGTCTGAGATTCGGAGTTTCCTTGGACTTGCTGGTTACTATCGGCGATTCATTAAGGACTTTTCCCGTATTGCTGAGTCGATGACCAGGTTGACGCGGAAGGATGTTGCTTTTGTTTGGTTGGGTGATTGTGAGAATGCTTTTGGCGTTCTGAAGGAGAGGTTGACGACTGCCCCTATTCTTGTTATGCCTGATCGCAGCGGTGGATTTGAGATCTTTTGCGATACTTCTGGCAAGGGTCTCTGTTGTGTGTTGCATCAGCACGGACATGTTGTGGTGTATGCGTCTCGTCAGCTTAAGGTTCATGAGAAGAATTACCCGACGCATGATTTGGAGTTGGCTGCCATTGTGTTTGCTCTTAAGATTTGGAGGCACTTCCTGCTGAGTGAGAAAGTGAAGATCTTCACCGATCACAAAAGCTTGAAGTATATTTTTACTCAGAAGGAGCTCAACATGCGACAGCGTCGATGGTTGGAGCTTATGGCGGATTATGAGATTGATTTGCAGTTTCACCCTGGCAAGGTGAATGTGGTCCCTGATGCGCTGAGTAGGCTTCCCGCGGTGATGATTTTGACCTCGCAGTGGAGATTGCAGCAGGATTTCTGCGAGTCTGGTGTTGAGATTGTTCTTCCTGGGACGGCTCCATCGTTGATGTACATGCAGGTACAGTCGACGATTGTGGATCGGATTAAGGCTGGCCAGGCTGAGGATCCGAAGCTGGTGAAGATTCGGGAGCAGGTAGAAGCCGGTCTGCGGACTGACTTTTTGATTCATGAGGATGGCTCGCTGAGGTTTAGAGCCAGGTTGTGTGTGCCAGCTGGGGATATCAGAGAAGAGTTGATGGTGGAGGCACACAGTTCGCCGTATTCTGTGCATCTTGGTGGCACCAAGATGTACCAGGATCTTCGTCTGAATTATTGGTGGCATGGTATGAAGAGGAGTGTGGCTCGGAGTGTAGCCAAGTGCTTGTTTTGTCAGCAAGTGAAGGCAGAGCATCAGCGTGCGGCCGGGTTGCTACAACCGCTTCCGATTCCGGAGTGGAAGTGGCAACACATCACTATGGATTTCGTGACTGGACTACCTCGGAGTCCGAAGCAGAATGACGTGATTTGGGTGATCGTAGATCGATTAACCAAATCTGCGCACTTTATTCTGTTCCGAGTGGGACAGTCCACGGAGGCGCTAGCGAGGAGATATATGGAGGAGGTCGTGCGACTTCATGGAGTCCCCGTGAGTATCGTGTCGGACAGAGACACGAGGTTCACATCTCAGTTCTGGCAGAGTTTGCAGAAGAGTTTGGGTACGCGTCTGAGTTTCAGCACGGCGTACCATCCGCAGACGGATGGCCAGTCCGAGAGGACAATTCAGATTTTGGAAGACATGCTGAGGGCGTGCATGTTGGATTTCAAGGGTTCGTGGGAGGACCATCTACACTTGGTGGAGTTCTCTTACAACAACAGCTTCCAGGCGAGCATTGGCATGGTGCCTTTCGCCGCTCTTTATGGGAGGAAATGTCGATCGCCATTGAGTTGGGATGACGTTGGTGATCGGGAGTTGTTGGGACCTGAGATGATCGTGGAGGCCGTGGATATCGTCAGGAATATTCGGGAGAGGTTGAGGATTGCTCAGGACCGTTTTAAGCATTGGGCGGATGCTAAACGTCGTCCTTTGGAGTTTCAGCCGGGCGACCATGTGTTCTTGAAGATTTCCCCGAATCGCGGTGTGATTCGTTTTGGGAAGCAAGGGAAGTTGAGCCCGCGATACATTGGACCGTTTGACATTCTGGAGAAAGTTGGCGAGGTAGCTTACCGCTTGGCCTTGCCACCATCTTTGGAAGGAGTTCACAATGTTTTCCATGTGTCGCAGCTTCGTCGTTACATTAGCGATCCATCTCATGCTGTGGATTTTTCGGAGATTACCGTTCGCCCCGATATGACGTATGACCAGCATCCAGTGCAGATTCTGGACAGGCGTCAGAAATCGCTTCGGAACAAGATTGTCAATCTTGTGAGGGTGATGTGGCGACACGGCTCACCTGGAGAGTCTACTTGGGAGAATGAGGATGAGATGCGAGAGCGTTTCCCACATTTGTTCCCGGACACGTGAGTGTTTGGAAATTGCGAGGACAGAATTTTTCTTAAGTTGGGGAGGATGTAACGACTGGTTTTCATGTATCTGGATTTATTATATTATAATATATGTTTTGGTGGATTTTCTCCTCTTGTGTGTGGTTTTCGTCTCCGTGACTTTCAATTTCGATCGTTTCGTCGTGTTTTCTCGTTTCTTCCTTAGGATCGTCGATTTCGAAGTATGTCATTCGTGACGGGCTTCATAACGGTCGTATCTTACTATTAGATCAAGCCTAGGAGTCTTAGGAATCGATCCCGGAGCTCCGCGCTCCGTATCGGAACTTTTGGTGCTTATTAGCCGGTGTAAGAAGGGACACCGACCGACTAGATGACGATCCAGTCGGTCGGCAATCCTTCTTGGACCGACTAGTTGGCTTTCTAAATTATTCAGGAGTTACTGTTTATCGTTAGTCGGTCTAAGAACGTTGGTTGACCGACTAGGTTGCAAACTAGTCGGTCGGCAATGCTTCTTTAACTGACTAACACATCATCTAAATTTTAGTATCAATACTGTTCATGCTTAGTCGGTCTAAGTTCATCTTTCGACCGACTAGTTGTTAAACTAGTCGGTTAAGTTTTGTACTCAGACCGACTAATTCTTAGTTCTCCTGTACAGTCGAGTTACTGTTCACTCTTAGTCGGTCTAAGAACGTTCACCGACCGACTAGATGTCAAACTAGTCGGTCAGTAGTTGTTCATCGACCGACTAAATCCAAATCCTATTTTCGTTCAGAAGTTACTGTTTACACTTAGTCGGTCTGCGTTGGTCGACCGACCGACTAGTTGCCAAACTAGTCGGTCAGTGGTTGCTCTTTGACCGACTAATCTGTGTTAAAACCCTAATTTCTGGGCAGCCGCCAGCCCATCCTATTTAAACCCCTCCCAAACGTTTCCTTCTTCCTCCACTCGACCTAAAACCCTAAAATCTCCCCCATTGAGCCCCCTTCTTCCTCAAACCCTTATTCCTTCATCCCAAGCCCTAAATCCATCATCTAAACCCTTCCTCAACTCATTCAACCTCTCATCTCCCTCAAATCTCCATCAAACCCCCAAAATCCCCAAAAACCCCTAGTTCTCCAAACTTCTCCATTCGTTTCCAGATCTGGTCCCTAGGTTCTTCGGAGTGTTTCTTCCGCCTCCTCTCGGTAAGAAATCGATCTCTTGATGTTTTCATAACCTATTTGTATTTTTATGAAACCCTAATGAAATGAATATTTTTTTGTTGATTGTTTCCACATAACAGCGATTTCCCCGTAGATTAGCATCCGCGAGACGAACCCTCGTTGATCGTCATCCCCGGTGCTAGGCAAGTGAAACTTGCCACTTAGGGTTTAGGCCATGTTTTAGGCCATTTTGCTTGTTGTAGGCGTAAAAGAGGCTAGGCGACGAAATGATACTCGCCTAGGCGCAAATTTAGGAACTAGCTTGACAACGAAGCTAGTTCCGACATTTAGCATGTTGCACAATTACCATGTCATGTTTACTTTCCATTATCGGTACGCAAATTAATTGTCATGACATTGCATCCTTTGAGTATTTCCGTGACTGCGTAGCTTCGCTACAATGCTTGTGTTCCTGGCTCGTGCTCCAGAAGCGGGCCATGAGTTGGTTGATAGCCAACGCCCGAATTGCTTGTTTCCGGCTAGGTGCACCCCTACACCAATTGTTTATGAATCGTGATATAGAATACGAGCTCCTGTGCGGGGCAACCCCAGCTCATTTACTGAGCTCATGTGCGGGGACCCTGGCTCGATTACATGTGGGTATTGGGGGTAAGAGTTAAGCGGCCAATCAACTGGGAGTCTGCCCGATCAGCAACTGCAGTGGTAAGGCATAAACTCTGGCTTTGGGGTAGTTGTTAAGCGGCCAATCAGCGTGATTGTGAAACCATTCAGCTGTAAGGCGTAAACATCTACAAAACAACGTGAAACATGACTAGTGAATTGATTGAGATTGTTAGTAGCTTGGCTACTCTTGTCTTGCCCTGATAATTGTTCTCTTGTACTTATTGTCTCGCCACGTCTTGCTTGTGCACTTATATATATAACTGCCATGTCATGCAAACTATACCTGCTAGGTTGCTAGTTACCTTACTTTCAGTTTCCTTGCCCAAGCCTTTTGACTTGCTGACATGTGCCCCTTTACTCTTTTGGGTGACACATGTTAGATCCCGAGCCTGAGTACCTTGTTGAGGACGAGGTGTTTGCTGACGCCGAGCCCGAGCTTGTGTTTGACGGGGAGTACGTGGACACTGGGGACCAGTCCTAGTGTCTTCGTTGTGTTTTCCTTTTTGTTTAGACTGTTGTTTGTTGTCGGTGCGTAGCACCTATACTCTGTTGTGTTGTTGCTTTTGTTGGCCTTGTTCTAGGCCTTTAGACTCTTCCTTTTAGCCTGGTGGCTTTTCTGGATGTTGAACTTATCTTCATGTTGGACAATTTATGAGATATTAGAATTTTATTTCTGTCTCTCCTTATATTATTATTATTGCTCCGTTTGTGGTTACAGGGACCTGCTTATGTTTTATTGACGCTTATCGGGTTTGGGGCTTCACAGCTCCACTCTCGTGCGGATCTTTTCACGTCTCGCCTCCATTTTAGGGAAGCGGGTCGTGACAACTAATTTCAGCCTGTTGCAAATAATTTTGCTTATAATTTTGTAGACCACATTGCAACAAGCAATGGGTCTATAATCACCTAGACTCGCTGCATTGTCCATCTTGGGCACAAGAGTAAGAAAAGTGTGGTTGACATTTTTGAGGAGCGAACTAGATATGAAAAAAGAATTTATTGCAGCAGTTACCTCATCACCAATTAGGCTCCAATTGTGCTGAAAGAAGAATCCATTATACCCATCAGGTCCTGGTGATTTATCAGGACCGATCTGAAAGACCGCTATTTTGATTTCCTCTGCAGAAACTCTCATGCTCAACCAATTTGAAGAACTATCAGTTAATATACGCTTCGGAACCAGTTTAGGAAAGGTGGTCATATAGTGGCTCTGACTATAAAGCTCTTCAAAGAATGTGGGTGCTTTCTTGCTCAACTCTTCATACACCATGTTTCGGCCCCCCTTCTTATCAATTAAGTGACTCAGATTGTTGTGGCAAATTCTAGACTTCATAGCAGTGTAAAAGAATCTGGTATTCCTGTCCCCAAGGGTAAGCCAATCCTGTCTACTCTTCTGTCGAAACATTCCTTCCTCCAGCTTCATAGCCTTGAGAAGCTCCTTAAGGATGCGCTGCTCTTTCAATTGCATAGAGGTAGTCGATTGCAAGCTTGGGTCCTTTCGGATTTCCTCCAGCTCAGCCCTACATTTCTTCACCATATTTGTCGCATGATAGTTTCCTGCCCATGCACGGAGAATAGGCTTCAACCTTTTTAATTTCTGAGTCAATTTAAACATGGGTGTCCCTTTTTCATGGCCGGCCCAGCATGACTCTAAAGTATCCCTGAAACCTGGACACTTAACCCAATAATTAAAAAACTTGAAAGGCTTTGGGGAAGAAGTAACCTGGGTGTGAAGATTGACGACCATAGGAGGATGATCACTAGTCAAAGGGTCCAAGTACTCTGTGAAACTATCCGGAAGCAAATGAATCCAATTAGAATTGCAGAATACCCGATCTAACTGTGCTGATATATGTTCCTTCCCAATACTGTTGTTACACCAGCTCAAATTGTTCCCCATGCTTTTAGGTTCCTGGAGGCCACACCTTCCAATACAGTCACTGAAATCCTGAACCATAGAAGCATCAACATTCCTTCCACCAATCTTGTCCTTAGAGAAGAGGACGCTATTAAAGTCTCCACCCACAAGCCAAGCCGAGTTGCCAATCAACGCATTGTCCTTCACCAAGCTTTCCCAGAGTTCTTTCCTTTCAAATAGAGTGTTCCGCCCATACACCCCAGTGATAACACAAACAAATCCTCCAACATTACTACATGTGACTGATATATGCTGGTCAGAGTGAGTTAAAATGGTAACATTCCACACGGATGGGTTAAAACCCATAATGATACGCCCTCCTGGGGCACAATTAGAATTATCCAATGTGGACCATCCCTTTGGAATACCGGATTTATTGTAGATAGATGGATCCCTGAGCTTGGTCTCCACAAGAATCATAGCAGTAGGATCTAACAATTTAATTCTACTCCTCAGGTCCTTAAGCTGTACCTGGTTATTGAGACCCCTAGTATTCCAAAATAAAATCGACATTAATCAATATTTTGTTGTTGGTGACATTGGCCAACGCCATTCATTGTCACCTGAGATCTTGTGCTCCGCCTTGCAATAGCCAACCCATTAGAGACTACTTTTTTCTTCCCAGATTTCATATCTGCTTTGTGCTTGATTTGTTCCTCAACTTCCATATCGTACTCCTGGTTGCTAATTGTCAGCTCATCTGGTATTCTGTCAATATCATCTTCTGGATTTTCCAAAGGAGATGGGTGGGGCATAGGAACAGGTCGCAGGACCTCAGTAGCAGAATTAGAGAGTGTGTTTATTACCTCAGGGCCCACAGGTGGAGTAGGCTCAGTCGTTGCTCCTTGCGTAACTTGTTCCCCAGGTGGAGTAGGCTCAGCTTGGGACTCCACAGGCCGAGAACTATGTCCAGTCGTTGCTCCTTTCGTAACTTGCTTCCCAGGCCGAGTAGGCTCAGTTTGGGACTCCACTGGCCGAGTACCGTGTCCAGTATCTACTGATAATGAAGGCAACTTGCCTCCACCCTCCTGTAGGACAATAGACTCTTTGGGCAAATTAACTTTTTTTGCAATAATTCCAGTTTCTGAGATGATTAATTCATCAGTAGTCTTCAAATACGCCAATTCCCCATTGACATTATTTGAACCTGCTGGGACATTCGCATCAATTGAGTTGACATCATGCTGCAAGGCTATCCTAATCCTCCCCTGGTCTGCTGGTAGAGTTGGCGAAAGTTCAGAGTCGTCTTGTACGTTTCCCGTCAATTTTTCTTGGATTGAAGGCAGCTTCTTATTTGTTGGGCATTGCTCGTCAGTGTGTCCAAAGCAGACACAGTTACTGCATCTCGGTGGCTCTCCTTCAAATTTGGTCTCAATAGTCACAATCGAACCATCGTCCATCTCCACATCAATGGATGATACTAGTGGGTTTGAAGCATCAACCTCTATCAAACATCTAGCATAGGAAATTTTCTCTAAGTAAGCTGTCGCACGGTCAAGGCAAATAGGGGTACCAACCACAGAGGAAATGATATTGAGGCCCTCCAGATTCCACATGTAGAGAGGAACTCCGTGCAATTGCACCCAAATTGGAATTGATGATAGGATATCACGATCATGCTTCATGTCGAGGCTCCATCTCTTGAGAACAACAAGACGTCCATCAAATAACCAAGGCCCTCCTGATAAGATCCTGGTGCATTCTTCCGGGGATTCAAATCTGAAGTAATAAAATCCATTTTCTTTGCTGTATATTTGAACCCTCTTCTTTGGTTTCCACAGTCTCTCCATCCAGTTCATTATTTCCCCGTAGAAAGGAATATCCCCCAGAACGTATCCAACCAGTGTGTTATTCCAATTCTTTGCCCCCCGTTGAACTAGTTCCATATGGAACCTGGCACATACAGAGCCGTCATCTCTAATCTTTGGTGGGATGTGAGTCATACCAAGGGCCGATCCATACGTGTGTCGATTGGCGCAGACATCAATCCAGGATAGCTTGGATCCTGTTGTATTAATATTAATTTGAGCAGCCGGTCTAACAGGCAATTTTTCAAACACGTTACGAGCATTACCTCCAAGCTGTGATGAAGATGGCCCAACGCCATTTTTCCTTCGGCCATACCCGCCCCAGCCTCTGGCAGGTGGGTTCCCCCTCGGCCGTTGGAAGCTTGCCGCACCCCTAGGGCCTGAAGTCCTTCGACGCACAACCTGCCATCCATCATCCAAATTATCAACCTCCTTTCTTAGGGCCTCCCCCGTTTTACAATTGCAGCAGCTTCTTTGCACCTCGGATCTGTAGAGGTCAGCACCTCGCCAGATCTTGGGACATCCATGCCAATAGAATGATTCAGCCCTATATATATATATATATATATATATATATATATATATATGTCGCTAACTCTTCTTCGTGCTTTTCAGAACAAATTACTCACAAGGGAATTGGTTGGTAGATGGGGTCTCCAAACCCCAACCCATTGCGTTCTATGTGAAGATGATAAAGCTGAAACTATTACGCATCTGTTCTTTGAATGTAGTTATTCCAACTACATTATGAGGCGAACTTTGCTTAAGCTTCAGATATCCTCCTATGTGGATCCGGTGCTAAGTGAAATTGGCAAATTGTACCTTACCAAATTTGGTGGGAAGACGGCTAAAGACATCTTGGCCAAAACAGCCCTTGCTGCGGGTGTTTGGCATATTTGGAAGGAGAGAAACAGGCGCATTTTCGAAGGGGAAAAGAGAATCAAGACTGTACTGTTTCAGGAGATCGCAGCTGATGTCAGGGTGATTTTGCATGACCTGGATGCCACTACCGATGATGATGCTGCTGCATTGAGCTACTGGGAATTTCGAGACATGGGTTGAATCTGAGACTATGTTGGGTTTTGTTATTCATTTTTGTGATTATTTCCTCTTTTTTTTAGCTTCTTCTGGGGTATGTGATTGAAAGTAGAGAGTGACGGCGCTTGTGCCCTATCCTCTCTCTCTTGATAACATACTTCTAGATGAGCTATTGTTGTAACTTGTATATTATTTAATAAAATTATCCGCTTACCTTTCAAAATATATATATATATATATATATATATATATATATATATATATATATATATATCAGATGAGCTCAATCCTCAAGCTGAGATGGAACACGATTCCCAAGTGTAGGAAGCCATTCAGCCTTCAGCCACTCCTTTTAGCCTCAAGGTAGACCTTAGACCTCACCATTGACAGATGAGTTCATTCCTTAAGGTGAGCCACAATGATTGAAAGCCTACCCAAGGTTAGAAGTAGAGGTGGCACCCCTTTTAGAAGTTGATGATTCGGAGTGAATATTGCATATTTAACACCCTAATTAGGCCTATTTTGTGCTCATATGATGCTTAATTGGTCTCTAATACATTCGTATTTTTAATATCATCATTTATTGGAGAAATTACTTGATTTGTGCACAAAACACGAATTTTATTGAGTATTTCTGCCTTTTTATATTTTTCATAGCTTGGTCTCGATCTCACGATTCCAACGACTGTTTATTTGTATTTTTCTGAGATCTGTGCTAATTACTATGATTTATTGAGTGCAGAATACATTTTTAATGAAAAAATACACCATAAATACGAAAATACGGTCATCCGCAAATCAAGTGCTGACACGTGGCATCATCGGAGCGCTCCCCGCCCAGATCCAACGGCATCAACA